>JASDQU011100251.1:0-31015 GCA_032191745.1 Picea mariana | reverse complement strand
AGACAGTTTTAGAAAGAAAGAGGGAAACGGTATATAGACACCCTCATTGTGCATTGTAACATAATCCTAAGCATTGAGAAGAGAAGCAGAGAGCTGTGGAAGAACACCCATGTATAGAGATTGAATTAATAGAAGAGTTTAATTCAAATCCATGGTTTTGTGTTTGTTCTATGTGTATGTATGCTGAATGTTATGCTCATGAGTATTTACTTCCTATTATGCATTTGTTTTACATGCTATGTATGAATGATTTCTTACTAAGTGTTTGAGATCTGAGAAAGGAAGTAAAAGAAATGAGTTTCAATTGTTTCTCTATCTGAGCAAGGATTCCTACAAGGAGTGCAGTTGAAGTCATCCGCAAGGAGTGCATTGACAGAAGGCTCAGATAGTTTAACTCTTCTTCTCATTCACCCAGAAGTGAAATTAGGTTATAGGAGCCGTGCAAGGAGTGCGCAGGCTAAGGAAAGTCTTAGTTGTGAATCTGAGCGAAGCATTGAAGGACTGCTGCTGCAGGTGTGCGCAGAGTCGAAAGAACTCAACACTTGGAAGTGTTCGAGGATTGCCACAAGGAGTGCATGCAAGGGTCTTCTCGAAGACTCAGAATTATGTGAAGCTCAAGAAGGACAAGGCTTCCAAGCTCGTCGAAGAGAAGCACAGGGAGTTTGTGCTGTGGAGTGTTTAAACAGGCGCTGCAAAGTTACGCGCAGGAGGACCAGTTTTCACAGAGGAATACTGGGTTCACCCCTAAGAAAATATCAAAGAGGAAGAGATCGACGGTTAGGATCTTGAGGAGAAGATTTGCAAAATCCCGCCAGCCGTTGGATTTTTCAAAGAAGCGAGGAGGTTACGGCCGCATTCGGAGTTCAAGCTCTAGGGGCTATGAGTCGTTGGATCATGGATCAACTACCCGTCAGTCGTCCAACCTGATAAGAGTTGCATAGGGTTTATTCCCTCGTGAGCAAAGTAAGAACCCCGAGAGGCATCAGGATATTGAGGCGTCGGGGTTCGGGAAAATCGGGAGTCACGTGGACTAGAAGTTGGGGAAATCCATCGTGAAAATCCCGACGAGTTCATAGCCATCCATCTGCTGGGACAGGTGGCAGGGATTGAGAGTCCATCATCATTTTGGAGCTTCAGAAGAGAAGGGTTCGAGACCTGTTGAACCCCAGAAGGCAAAAGAATCATAGCCGTAGGATCTCAGGGAGGACACGTGTTGTGTGGTCATCTAGATCAGGGATGTGGTCCTCAGAGTTCAGGTAAGTGAGTGTTCATGGTTTTGTAAAGTGCAAAGTCTGAGGTTCAATCTATCAAAATTCCAAAGAGAGTCTGGGATCGACGTTTCGGAGGTCCTGAGGACAGGATACTCTCGCAAGACGAAACCACGAAGTCTGATTTTCTGACAAGAGTAGAGCTCCATGTGGGGTCCAGCTGACATCGTCTCGTCGTGATAAGGGAATCAGGAATTTCCAGAGTGAAAACCTTGAAGCATATGAGAACTGTCCATCCTTGAGGATGCGTGGGTGAGATCAAATCTGTCGAGAAATTCCTCGAAAGGAAAATTGAATTGTCGGGGAATCGACATTCGTGAGATTGGGGAAAACCGAAGTCAAAGCACTTCGACATTAGAAGTCATGAAACCCCGAGGGAAACCTGGAGCCGTTGATCGAAATAAATGATCATGACTATTGATTTTGTTTACGGTGGAAAAGGCTTTTAGAGACGTCGCATCAGGAATCGAGGTCCGAGGAATAAGGACTCACATACACCTTGATATCAGAAACCCCAAAATCCTGATAAGGTATATGGCCGTGGTCATATAAGGGAAGGTCGTGTGGACTAAAGGCTTAGTCCGGGAGGCTAAGGCAGCAGGGGAGTGTATCGGGGATCGGGGAGTGGTAAAACGAGTTGTTTGGACATCGCAAGTGCCAAAATCCCGATAGGAGGAACCTCGATAACAAAGTAAAAGGCCATCATTGATTTACCACAGGACCCGCGAAATCGCGAAGTCCGATTTCCCTATGGAAGAAAGGGAGATCGCGTGAGAGAGTTATTGTGGGTGAAAATTTCCCTATAGGGAAATAGAAGAACCTTTCAGTTCTTCAGGCCGAGGAAGGAGGAACGATCATGTGAGCAGACGTGCCTTGAGGGCGCGCCTACGTCATACAACATTCTCAATCAATGGGTTGATATTAAATTTGATGCTACCCTCCTAGACATCCTTGTCGTCCCTGAGAAACAAAAGCATTTGAATTTTTTTATGGAAGGAAAAGCGTCAATTGTATCCAACCTATATGAAGAGGTAGATGAAGAGGATTCAACTGTAAATGAAGTAGGTGTAAAAAAAACCCCATTTTTTTATTTCTGTAAATATTATGGACAAAATAGCCCATTGTTGTCTCATTGATGATGGTTCGGTCCAAAGTATCATGTATAATATTATTATGGAAGAGGTAGGCTTATCTTGTACAAATGAAAATGCCAGAAGCATGCTCTCTTATAATAGTTTACAAGAAAAGACTATAGGTGAAATCAAGGAAAAGACCTTGGTTTTGTGCACGCATCATGAAATAAGGACAACCCTTAATATTCAGATAATTGATATGGAAGTGAGTAATTACTCGATCATCTTAGGAATATATTGGAAAGATTTGACGGGTGGATACCTCTCACTCAATGGGACACACTTATCCATTCCTCAAAATGGTATAAACATGATAGTCCTAAGGGAGGGGAGAATTTCACCTTACATAGAAAGCATCCAACAATGTAACATGAATTATATCAAGGAGGACCTAGGAGTTTATTCCATCTTAGCAAATGATGACAACACTATCTTGGAACAAAATGACTTAGAGCATGGGATGTGGCATATGCACTTTGATGGTTCATGCTCCAATGAAGGAAATAGAGCTGGTATTATCTTGTACTCTCTCGTGGGTAAAATTGATAAATTTTCCTATAGGTTAGAGTTTTCTTGCACAAACAATGTCACTTAATTTGAAGTGTTACTTATAGGCATTGAAAATGCCTATAATCTAGGTTGTGGCCACCTTATAGTTTTTGGGGATTCTGAACTTATTGTAAACCTTGTAGGTAAGATATACTCTCCTAGAAACAATTTAATGAAACGTTACACCAAAACTATTTGGGAACTTATCTCGAACTTGTTATCTCTCAACATCACTCATGTTAAAAGGGAATTGAACTCAATGAATGACAGGTTAGCTGTTTTTGCAGCCTCTCCTACTCGACAACTTCTGCCACAAAGACCTGATTGTACCTTTCAATATTTGTATCATTCGCATATTCCCGACAATGTAGAGTCATGGAAGGTATTCCCTAGTGATTAGAGAAAATTTTATTTCATTAAAAATGAACCTTATAATCCTAATGAAGTTATATCAATGGGATATAACAAAATTCCTAAAGGCTTGACTCATCTAGAAAGTTCATTTTCATCGAGGGATGTAGGAAAAAAAGAAAAACATAAAGAAGAGGAGTCGAAAAGGAAAGTGGGTGAAACCATTTCCTTGAACATTGGAACACCCGAGTCTCCAAAAAACGTTAAAATATGTGCCCAATGTTCTAATGAAGAAAAATTGAAGTTCACTGAGCTTCTTGGAAAATTTCAAGATATTTTTTCTTGGTCTTATGAGAATCTTCTTGGTTTTGATACCGATATTATACAACATGCCATTCCTATAACGGAGGGTATAAAACCAGTTAGGAAAAAACAAAGACGCATTAACCTTGCATTGGAAGCAACTATTCGAAAGGAGTTGGACTCTTGAAGGATGGGATAATTATCTCGATTAAGTATTGTGAGTGGGTTTCCAATTTGGTTCCCATTCAGAAAACAATTGGTCTGAACAGATTATGAGTGTATTTTCGTGCATTAAATAAGGATAGTATAAAATATCACTTTCCTCTCCCTAATATGGAAATGATTTTGCAGCAAGTTACAGGGTTACAGATGATGTCCTTACTTGACGATTTTTCTAGTTACAATCAAATCAAGGTAAAAAGGACAGATAAATATAAAACCACTTTTATTACTCATTGGGGCATTTTTTCTTATGAACGTATGCCTTTTGGATTATGTAATGCAGGTGCCACTTTTCAAAGAGCTATGTAAATAAATTTTGATTATTTGATCGAAAAAATTATTCACATTTATATTGATGACTTATCAGTGTATTCTAAAAATCGATCAAATCATTTTGGTCATCTTTAAAAGGTTCTCATGCGATGTAGGAAATTTGGCATTTCTCTAAAACTTTCTAATTCTATTTCTGACGTTACCAAGGGAAATATCCTTGGACACACTGTCTCTAATTCATGAATAAGCATAGATCCTGAAAAGATTGTTGCTATCGTAAATCTTCTTGCTCCTACTTCCAAGAACGAGGTGCAAGCCTTTATGGGGGTTATTAAATTTTTCTGTAGGTTTGTTCCTGATTTTGTTGTAATGGTCAAGCCAATTCATAATATTCTTAAGAAATATAATTCATTTTCTTGGATAAATGATGTCAAAAATGATTTCGTAGGGATTAAGAAAGAAATTAGTTCCACACCGGTTTTAGCGAAGCTGGATTTTGAGAAAGAATTTCTGATATATACTAATGCCACAGAGGAAGCAATTTTTGCTATCCTCATGCAATGTGATGACCAAGGTAATGAAAAACTAGTGGCTTACATGAGTCAAATCTTGTCATATGATGAGTTTAAATATTATTTTATTGAAAAGCATGCTTTCTCTCTTGCTAAAGTTGTTGAAGAGTTTCGCCACTTCATCTTAGGTAAGCACATGCTGGTAAAAGTCCCTTTACCTATTGTCAAGTTTTTTCTCTCATAGACTTATCTTTAAGGGAATCTTGCACATTGGCTTGCTAAGATCTAGGAGAATGATTTAACTATCATGACTTCTAACACCATCAAGGGATGTGACTTAGCCCTTCACTTTTCTCAGCATGTTGAAACTAGTGAAGAAATTGATGAGCAAGATATCTCTCTATCAACATTGTTCTACATTGACAATCAAATCCTTCCTGTGTTTGAACATCCTTGCTATAAAGATCTGGTTTATTACTTGTAAAATCAAATATTTCTAGATAACTTAGATACCCATAAAAGAAGAAGTATATCTCTCGACTTTTCTATATACATCATTATATGAGACTTTTTGTTTAGGAGATCTGACGATGGTATGTTACTTCGATGTGTGAACAATGAGGAAGCACATAAATTGTTACAAGAGACTCATGTTTCTTCAAATTTTATTATTCATGTAGGAGGTCATTTTTCTTGTAAAACCGTTGCTTTGAAGATTATCAGAAAGGATACTATTGGCCTTCAATTTTTCGTGATTCTTATGTTTTTTCTATATCTTCTAACAAGTGCCAGAAGTTTGCTAGGAAAGAATGCCTTTCAGCCATGCCTTTACAACCTGTCCTCCCTGACTTTCCTTTTTCAAAATGGGGTTTGGACTTCATTGGTCTTATTAATCCTCTATCTTCAGTAGGGCAAGTCTTTATATTGATGAGCTTAAGCATTCACAGGATGAGAAGGTGATTTATTTTCTTGAAACCAATATTTTTTCCAGATTTGGTCTTATTAATCCTCCATCCTCCAGCTTAAGCATTCATGGGATGAGTAGGTGATTTATTTTCTTGAAACCAATATTTTTTCCAGATTTGGTCTTCATTTTTTTTTAAGTAAGAATTTATATATAAAGAACCTTAAAAAAACCAAAGTTACAAATTTTTTCATAGTGCTGTATTGTAATAACTGAACTTCCCTAAGGGGAAACCAGTTTAGGTAGTCGGTGTTAGGACCAAAATAACTACTAGTCTTGTAGAAGTTGTAAATAGAGTTCAAAAAAAGAAAACTAAAAGCTATAAGCAATCAACCGAACCTAACACTGGCTTCCATGAGGGAAAAGAAGGAAACCAATGATATGTGGACCCTTGTGCTGGTCATACACTTGACTTGTAACCTAGACATATACTCGGAGAGGTGGAAAAGGTTACTTGGTCCCAGGGATCCTCTTCGACAACTTCCACCTCCATTACATCTACTCATGCATGGCGAAATTCGATTCACCTCCTTCCTTTCCATCGTCAGGTCGTGTGCCTCCCACTTCCATGGGCTCATGCATGCCCATTCTTGATGCGACATACTCACCAGGTGTTTCTTCATCTTTGGGCATGTATTCCTCATCCATGGCCACATGCATGGTTGGACCTGAGTCTCTGTCTCCTATGGGAAACCCCCCATCGCTTGAGTCACTTGCATGAGTGCACTCTGCTACCCCAACTGCATCTGGTGTGAAGTGGAAGGTCCCCTGGAAGGTGGAGAGGATTTGTAGGAGCACAGAGGTTTTGCCGTCTAGTATCTCCAGTCGAAACTGGAGGTCATACAGACCCTAGCGAAGCTAGAAGACCATCTCGTGGAGGATGGAAATACTATCCTACAATTGTGAGTCTGGGACTGAGTCTAAAAAGGAGTGTGGCCCCGACTGAGTTCCCTGGAGAAAAGGTGGTGCTCCCAAGGGTGGACGAGTGGAGGAATTCTCTGGCACGTTGGTTGGTGAGTTTGGTGGGACTGCAGGGGGAACCCATGATGAAGATTCCAAGTCAGAGAAGGGTCTTGTGAGAAAACCCATTGCATTGTTGGAGAGAGCCAAACCTTCAAGCCGGGAAGAGGGAGAGGAAGAGGGGGCATGTGGCTCTTGTTCAAACTGAGACTGTGAGGAGTGCGAGGGGGATGAACCAGGGGAGGGGACTAAGGAAGGTGCAGGTGCTAGAGAGAGGACCACCTGATGCGGAAGTGGTTTCCAGGGAGAGCCTCACCTTGTCTTGCCTTTTTTCCTTAGCATTCTGACAGCCCAGGGGGAGAAGGTAAGCATAGGGGAAGAGCCTGAATGGACGAGGAGGAGCTGGAAATAAAGCCAGTTGCAGGGGAGAACAACAAAGGAGGGAGGTTGGAATGAGACATGGCTTCGTGACTGAAGAAGGAGACGATGTCACATGCGCAAAGTAATGACACATTCATTGAGTTGAGCCATGGAGGGGATAGGATGAGGAGACCAGGCGCACCAGAATTAATTTTTCCTGGATCATCGTAAGTGAGATTTAAATGCATGGGGGTGGCGATAGTGTGTGCCATGCCTCAATCACATGGCCATGTCCATGCTGGATGCCTCACACCGCCTGTAAGTTCCATGTGTCCTGCCCTATCACCCCATCAAGAGGGAATTGGTCCCACTTTTATTTCTGCTAAGATGACCCATTTTTTAGCTAAGTTGGGGGTTAAAAATTTTACCTCATCAACATATTATCCCGAAGGTAATGGGTAGGTTGAGTCTACCAATAAGAATATGGTAAGAATTATCTAGAGGCTCATTGAAGATAAGCCTCGTCAATGGCACACTCTGCTCACTTACGCCCTTTGGGAAGATCACACTACCACCAAGGTGAGCACTGGTTGCACTCCTTTCCATCTTGTTTATGGTCAAGCATTCATTCTACAAACTGAGCTTGAAATTTCCTCCTTAAGGTTAATGCTACATGTTGAAGAGTTAAAATCTTCTGATGTTTTGCAAAGAATGAATGGACTTTTGGATTTAGATGAGCAAAGGATGTTTTCCTTGGATAATATAAAGAGAAGACATCATACTCTTAAATGATGTTTCAAAAAAAGTGTCAAGAATATCAAATTTAAAATAAATTTGAAAGTATTTCTATGGGATTCAACTCATGTTGATAGAGGAAGGCATTGAAAGTTCCAAAAGTTATGGCTAGGTCCTTTTAAGATCGCTTTTGTCCTGGGTGAAATTTCTTACATCCTAAAGGACTTACAAGAGAGTTTATCTTCCTATATCACTAACGATTCCCACTTAAAACATTACGTGGAACCAACTTGAAATGTTTAACGTTGTATGGAATGTTTTTTGTATTATAGTAGTTTTAATTGCTTCGATTTTACATTTCAGTTTTTTCATTCTGCTTATTTTAATTTTGCTTATTTCAATTCTGTTGTTTCATTTCTACTATGACTTTTCTTGCTATTTAGTTTCTTTTTTACTTCTTTTCTTGTCAAAATAAAATGTTGGATCCGTTTTACCACAACAAAGCTATTCAGAAAATTATTGTTAATCAATAAAAATCAAGTTACACAGTTGTCATGATGTTCCCCTTGAAAGCATAATTGAAATTGTTATCTTCTTCCACTGTTGTTTTAGAAGATTGTTGGTTTTTTTCTCTTCTGCTTTCCTTTTCTTCCATCCACTCCAAGATTCAAAAGATCATTTCAGAAAAAATTTCTCCTTGAATTCAAGAACACTTTACTACAATTAATCGAATGATTATGCTTACAAGGATAAATCTCCTCATACTTAAAACTTTCCACGAGTTATTCCCAAATTCCTGGTTATTTTTTCCCTTAAATCTGCTCACTTCCCCCTGTTTCATAATCATATTGATATATATATACTCTTGATTTGATGTTACAAAGTATACAAAATTAGACATTCTGAGTTCTTAATTTGTTGGAAACAGATTTCCCTATGGATTCGCCAGCTTGTTGACGATTAAACCCGCAACGATGAATTACGTCTGCAAAGGATTACTAAAGCACTATTATTTAATCATGATAATAATATAATACTAGTAGGTGGGACCCTCTTGTAGACTAGAGGTGCAAATATAGACATGCTACGCTCATATGATGTTGTTGTTATGATGTTTCTTACAAAATCCTATAGATTTTATGATGCAGTTTTGGTTTCATTTGATGTGATAAATGGGTGGTTGATGCATTATGTTGTTGGTATTTACTTGTGATATAGAACAATCCCATAGGTACGAGAATCATATTGTTTCAGGTTCTATGTCATGTTATGTTACAACCCTGTTTACTAATTCATATATGGATTATTAATCCATATATGATATGTGAAAAAAATCAAATAAATGGAAGGATGATCAAAACAAAAGGGAAAAGTTCTAAAGCTATGGAAATCAAGTATAATCTTGTGAAATGGTGGACCTAGATATTATTCTATGTGTTTTGTTTTAAGGGTTATGCAATTTTATTAAAGATTTAAGTGGAAGGCACATATAATAACGTTGATATCTTATTATCATTGGAGTTATGGTAAGAGGTTAATGTATAGATATTAGATATCTCGGGTGGCACACTATGCAATAGATATGGTATCAAATATTACGATGGATATTGCATTGAATTAGTAATCCAGATTTAGGAGAAGAATGAATTAATTATAGACTGAATACCGTAAACATAGAGATAGGAAGAATAACAAAAATATTCATTGAACAATATCTTCTATTAAATAATGAAATAGGATGAAACTGTAAAACTGCAGAACTAAAACTTGCTTGAATGGTGGTAGCTATCTCTGAGAAGAGACGCGGCTTCTACATGCATCCATATGAGAAGAATGGATTAAAATGAGGCTCCATAGGCCCTTTTCATATTACTCATGAATGCCAAAACCCTAGACATCCAAAAACATTACCCTAGAAGGTGAAACGCCAAAATTCATGTGGGCCCTATGGGTAAGTTGGTGTAATTTGGTACCTCAACTTCCTAGGGTCATAACTTTTGCATACAACCTCTGTTTTAGGCACGTGATAGCCCGTTGAAAAGGTCTCTCAGAGAACTACACATTTTTCCATAAGAATCACAATCTTTCTATAGTCTAACTATGGAAAGTAAAAAAAAAGTCTATGGCCTCAAAATAACCCTGAAAGTACAACAAGATGTGTTGATATGAAAACATATAAAATAGGCCAGTTGGATTAGGATATAGGACACCCATATCCACCTGGAGAATTTGTGAGGCTTCAGACAACCCAGAAGTGTAGAAATCATAATTATAAAATATTACAGAAAGATGTGTTGAACAAAAATGGACACGAGGAGCCAGTTGGAATAGGTGGGTGGACACCAATATCCATTTGGATCAATCCTCCCCCCTTAGGAAGCAATGGTATCCATTGCATTGAGTTCCCTCATCATGTGTGGAAACTTATTTTGGCTTTTGCCCCGAGTGAGCCACTTTCCTTGGTGTAGGATTTTCCCTGCCTTGACAACCCAATATAGTTGTATCTGCTGTTGCTGAGTGGCCTTGACCTGTGTGTCCACTATCTGATTAGTGGATTCTTGTTCCATGTAGTCAGGATTGAGATCTGTTGGTGTCAGTTGTTCAACAATATCATAGGTGTCCAATAATGGTGCTAAATATGGTCGAAGGAGGTCCACATTGAATATTGGATGCACACCAAGGAAGGATGGAGTGTTCAGCTCAAAATCATTTTTACCCATAGCCTTGGTGATAGTGTAAGGCCCATAACGAAGTGGTCGAAGCTTCCAATGGGGCCCGATGAGACACTCCTTCTAAAAATGTAACCATATTTTGTCACCAACCTGAAACTGGTGTGGTACCCTGTGTTTATCATGGCATTGCTTGTACTTATCATTGGATTTCTGCAAAATCTCGTTGAAATGTTGGCAAATGTGCTGAATCTGCTCAATGAATCTGGTGGATTTTTCTACCGAAGAATGATCAAGGGAAGAGCTTGCCTGTGCAGTGGAAAGAGGAAGTGAAATGTCGATGGCTCCGAAGGGTTAGAATCCCATACCCACCTGAAATGGGCTATGGCCAGTGGAACTATGGAGAGCTTTGTTGTAATTGTGTTGGACATATTGGAGACTCTCGTCCCATGTACGAGGATTCTTAGAGTTGTACATGCACATGATGTGCACAATAATCTAATTGATGACCTCGGTTTGGCCATCGGTTTGGGGGTTGAAAGAAGTGAATTTTTTCAAATTGGCGTCCAACAAAGACTAGAGACTCGACCAAAAGGTGTTGAGGAACTTGTTGTCTCGGTCAGAGATGATGGTATGTGGTATCTAAAAGTGCACCCAAACATGTTCGAACAAGAGCTTGGAAGTACCGGCCACTGTAAGAGTCTTCTTACAGGCTGTGAGGGTGGCCATCTTCGAAAACTAATCAACGACCACAAACACGCAGTCATTACTGTTCTTGGTTGTCGAAAAACTAGACATGTAATCCATGGATATGGACTCCCAAGGCTTCTCAAGAATAGGCATAGGGGTGTATAATCCTTTCTTCTTGATGGCCGACTTGGCAATGGCACAGGAAGTGAAAGATATGATATAATTGATGATGTCTAGTCGAAGTTATGGACAATAAAAATGTTTCTAAAGGGTGACCACACTTTTCACTATGCCAAAATGTCCTGCCACTCAATTGTAGTGGGATTCCCAAATCATCTTCACATGCTCTCTTGTAGGAACAAAGAGACGACCTAGGTGGCATAAGAGTATGTCCTGAATGTGAAAATCAGTGACAAGTGGTGTCTGTACCCAAGAGATGATATGTGGTGGTGAAGTCTGGATCTTTCTAGTAAAGTTGGGGCCACTGCGATGTTTCATGACCATAGGAATGGAGCATGGTGGTAAGTGAAACCACAGGAGGCCAATTGAGGAATTCAATGACACGATTAGAGATACCTGTCTTATACTTGATGTTGATATGGAACTACTGCAAGTAGGTGGACCACTTCATATAGTGTTGATTCTGAAATTTCCCTTGTGTCTGTCTGAACTGCAGAGGCTTGTGACTAGTGTGTATGATCGTCTTTGTCCCCAGAATGTAATGTTTCCATTGATGATAGAATTTTACAATGGAATACATTTCCTTGTCATATGTGGGTTATTTATGGACAACATCAAAGAGTGTCTTACTATGGTATTCCATTGAATTCCCATGTTGAGTGAGAACTATGCCCACAACATAGTCAGACGCATCAGTCTCAATCTCGAATGGTTGTTGCAGATCAGGAAAGGAGAGTACAAGAGATGAGCACAAACAATATTTCATATCTTCAAATGGTTGTTTCTGCTCCTTCCCCCACATGAAATTGTCCCTACCACTGCCCTCGATCACCTTTCTTAGGGCTCAAGCAATATGGGAGAGTCCTAACATGAACTGTCAGTAAAAATTGGCGAGTCCTAAGAAGCTTCGAAGCTTGGTTATTGTGGTTGAGGCTGGCCAATCACAGATGACTTGGATCTTAGTTGGATAAACATGTACCCCATTCTTATCAACAATGTAGCCTAGGTATTGGACCTTGTTCATGCCAAAATACAATTTTTCTAGGTTGGCATAAATCTTGTGCTATTGTAGAGTGCTCAAAACCTACTGAATATGTTTCATGTGCTCCTCCCATGTTTTGTTGAATATGAGGATGTCATCAAAATATACTACCACAAAGAAGTTGGTGAAGGGTCTCAATATATCATCCATCAACCTCGTGAAAGTGGCTTGTGCATTTGTTAATCCAAAGGGCATGACTAGCCATTTGTAGAGACCTTCCTTAGACTTGAAGGTTGTCTTCTAAACATCCGTTGGTTCGATGGGAAACTAATGGTATCCATAATTCAGGTCAACCTTGGTGAATAACTTTTCCCCCTTGAGTTGGTAAAGAAGGTCATAAATATTGGGAATGGGATAGCGGTTCCTGACTGCGATTTTGTTTGGATTTGTAATCAATGCAAAGTCACCAAGTCCTGTCCTTTTTCTGCACCAGTACGATTGGACTTCCACAAGGGGAGGAGTTGGGTCTGATGTGCCCCTTTTGAAGAATCTCTTACATATGATGCCTAATTTCGTCATTCTCCATCAGTGAGCATCGATAGACTGGTCCATTAGGTAGAGGTGAATTAGAGGTTAGATCAATTGGGTGCTTGAGTTGGAAGTGTGTCAATACCCCTGTAGGTGAGACGAATATGTCTTTGTATTCTTGCACGATCTCGTCCACTTGCTTCTTATACAAAGAGAGGTGTTGTGTAGAGGCCATGGATGTGGCAGTGACCTTCTACATATTGTGAGCATGGATCACAAAGAAGATGGACTTTCCAGTCTGTGAAATGAACTTACTGCATTGATTAGCAAAGATTAAATACATAGCAATAGGTGGTGCCACCTCTGTAATCTTGTACAATTTTCTACCCAAAGTAATAATAACACTACAGGGTCTAGAATCATACACAACATGACGCTTCCACAAATATGGTTGTCCTAAAATAACATCACAAACTTCAAGGGGAGAAATATCACACAGTACCTCATCTTTGAAAGGATTGATGCCATACAACAGATGTCATTGTTGGTTGACACAGAGATCTCTTCCTTGACAAAGCCAGTATATGGTGTAGGGTTGCGGGTGTGGTTTCATTGTCAGGCTCAACCGCTTGATGAATTCTGGCGAAATCAGGTTCTTCTAACTGCCACTGTCAACAATGAAGTGAATCAGAGCCCCCTTGACCCACATCTGTGAGTGAAAGAGGCATTCCCCTTACTCTGGTTATTCTGGTTCGCTTTGTCGGACTTTGGTGGTAGCGACCGTGGCACTGGGTTCAACATTGATAATATTCTTCCATCCTTTAGGATTTGACTCAGAATCAAAATCGACCTCTAACTCAGAAGCCTTCATCTCGACCACGAGGGACTTTTTGGAGCGGCATTTGTTGGTGTTGTGACAAGGACTTTTATGGTACTCACACCATTTTCTCGTGTCCTTATTCATCTTCTCATTTTCCTTCTTGTGTTGCATCTTGGATGGATTGTCCCGAGGGAGGCCATAGTGACTTGGTCCCCTGCTATGGTGTTTCAGGTTTCATTTTCCATGCTTTGGTTGTGAGGGGTTTGCAGACCCAAAATCTCATCGTTTCTTCTTAAATTTCTACTCAATCTTGACAACGTATCTATAAGCTGTGCTCAATGAGGTGATGTCCAAGAAATCCATTTCTATTTGAATGTATCTATGAAAACAACAATGGTATTTGAGCATGAGATGATGCTTAGAATATTTTATACCCAATTTGGTGCAGAGGGTATGGAAAATATTGGTAAGTTTGGTACTGTCTGGTCCCTTTCTTGACGTAGGGTGGTCCTTCTAGTGTACTGGTCCTCATAGCTTCCAATAGGGTAGTACTGTTCTTTAATGATGTCACAGAAGGAATCCGATGTAGGGTCCACCAAAAAAATTTCATATTCCTCCATGGCCCTTTGCTCATAGTAGGTATCCCACCAGTATTTAACATGGTGAAGGACATTGAGGAGTGAAAAAGTGATATTTTCGCAATCGACAAAATTGTGGACCGCAAAATATCCTTCGAGTAGATTTAACCATTTATCTACAACATCCACATCTATCAGTCCTTCAAATAATGGAATATCAAGATTTACCTGTACCTTGAAGGGGGTTTCATGGCTTCCTGATGAAGATGCTTCTCCCATGGGCAACCATCGAAGGATCTGCGCAAATTTTTCCATCATTTCATTCCTTTGTCGTGGGAGGTATTCCTCAAGAAACATTTTAATAGGATCTCCTGCTCCATCATATTTCTTTTCATCTCCCATGGGTTGTTGTCAATTTCATCATGGTTGATATGGTAATGGCTTGATTGGTTTGAGTCCCAACTTTTTGTACCCAGACCTTGTCGGGGACATGCATGAAGAAAAACTAATGAAGAGCAAACCACTCTGATAACACTGATCCAGAATTAGGAGCGGAACGAAATGATTATAGACTGAATACCATAAACATAGTTACAGGAAGAATAACACAAATATTCGATGAAAAATATCTTCTACTAAATAATGAAATAGGTTGAAAATGTAAAACTGCATAACTAAAACTTGCTCGAATCGTGGTAGCTATCTCTTAGAATAGAAGTGGCTGCTACATGCATCCGTCTAAGTATAATCGATTACAATGAGGCTCCGTAGCCCCTATTCATATTACTCATGAATTCCACAAACTTAGGCATCCAAAAACTTAGACATCCAAAAACCTAACCCTAGAATGTGAAAGACACAAAATTCATGTGGGACCTCTCGGTAAGTTGGTGTAATTTGGAACCTCAACTTCGTAGGGTCATAACATTTGCATATGACCTCCATTTTAGGCGTGTGATAGACCGTTGGAAAGGGATTTAAGAGAAATATAGATTTAGCTATTACACTTTGAATCCATCTATAGTCTGACTATGGATAGTCAAAAAAACAATGCTTTGGGCCTCAAAACAACCCTGAAAGTACAACAAGATGTGCTGACATGAAAAAATACAAAACAGGCCACTTGGATTAGGCGAGAGGCCACCCGTATCCACCTAGAGAATGTGTGAGGCTTCAAACAGCCCTAGAAGTGTAGAACTCACAATTATAAAACAATATAGAAAGACGTGTTGAACAAAAATGGATGCAAAGAGCAAGTTGGAATAGGTGGGTAGCCACCAATATCCATCTAGATCAATCAGGCATTGGTTATACGATTGGATTTTAATGGTGTATGTTATGTTAGTGGTCTGGATCGTACATGAAATTTAATGGGGCTAGGTGAGAAAGCAACGTGCATTTACTGCATGTCACTCCAAACCTCCCTATTGCCCGACACCCTAGCATTGTTGCATTGTTTCTCTGTTTTGTGTGGAAGCTCCACGTTTTCAGGTTTTCGAAGGGAAATCCCAGCCATCTCGTTAGTTCAATGATTTTCTCATAGGTATGGCTCTTTTCTCTCCATCCATGATGAAATTTATTTACTATGAATCAAATGGTGGCTCAAAAATGCATGGATTCCATGTTTTCTTTAGTTTTTCGACTGTGTGTAAATATGGTGTTATGGATTCTCTGTGATGACTGCGAAATGTTGGTATTTGTAAGCAGAGTAATGGGTTATTGACTATAAAGTTTTCTCATTAGTTATTTTCTAGATCAGTTTGGTTTCTACAATAGTTCTCTATGAAATAATGGTGGCATTGCTGCAATGAACTCTGTGTTTTATGGTTGAAGCATTTTTAACCAAAAGGTTGTATTTCATTGGTTTTCAACTCGTTTCCCTCTCAGTCATTGTTATAATATTTATTCAAGTTGCAATGCGTTAATCTGTAGTGGTGTGTTTCTCTTGTCTAAACCCGGAGTTGTTGTTGATGGACTGTTCCTTACTATCTGTTCGCTAAAAGATTTCCAAAGGTCAAGTCTTGGTTGGCCCCAAGTTTTAATACAAGCCTGTGTTTGTCTTGAATGGATACGACTGGCGAAGAGTTTCTACACACCACTCCTCTCACCCATGGTATAATGATGATTTTTGTGTGTCCTCACTGTCAATTGTTGTCATAGGTTGTCAACCTCTTGGGTGTTGGAAAGAGACATTGTCTCTCTGTGTTTTGATTACCCTCCACTGTTTAAGTTAACCCTCATTTTTATGTGCAAATAAGTGTTACTGAAATCTGTGTGTGTCTGGATTGGTTAACTCAAATTTTTTTATTCTCCACTTGAGCGTTCACTGTAGGTGTTTTTTTAAAGAGCATGGCTCTCTGTTTTCAAGATTATATTGTGGCCTCTAGTTGTTAATTGATGGTAAATGGATATGAGGATATGAATACCACTATCTCTCTATGATTTAAAAAAAAAACTACAAGCAACCTCTCGTTCCTCTGTGCATTTAATTTTTTTTAAAAGAGCCCGACTTGAACTCTGAATTTTCTCTACCCTCCTCGGGAACCTTCTGGGGTTTTTGAAGTTCTAGGTTATCAGTTTAATGATTGGGGAAGTTTAAAGACACATGATCCCTTGTTTATAAACCCATCCTCTTGGTAGAATATTTGTGTGGTGTTTCTGTGATGAAGTTTTTTGAACAAATAAGGAAGAAAATATGTGGTTTCATACAGTCGAGAGTTCTCCTTCTATTTGGTTATGGTATCGATCATGGTGTTTAATCCATCATGATGTTGATTGCATTTAAAAATAATAAGACACATGTATGATTTTCACCAAGCCTAATAATGGTTCTGTCAAGTTTAAAATAGGTGCATGTCTGTCAATACCACTATGTTCTCTTCATCCATGATATAATTATGTGTCTTGTTCCCTTTAAACAGAACTCGGTATGTACTATTTCACATAGAGAGAAAGTGCGAGGTTCCATTCTTTTGGATATTGACTATTGTTGTCGATTTCAGATTGTGTCGATGATATGATTGAAGACCTATGTATGATTGGTTCACCAAGCATTCTATTAATTTTTTCCATGATTTTAAAATACACATGTGTATATTTAAATCGGTCCCAATTGTTGATTAGAGCACAATGATTGTTGATTATTTATCTTGTGTGTATTATTTTTTCATTTCCAAAGATGAAGGTTCTGGCATAGATAACAGAGATCCTTGTGTATCATTTAGTTCTTTTCTCTTCATACGCCATATGGGAATCATCGTGTAGACTATAAATTGTTTTAAAAAGAAGTATATATATATTAATGCACACATAGATCAAGTTGCGGGTTATGTTTTGGGGTTGGCTCTTGTTTTCGATCCATGATTGTTGTGCATGTTTCATTTGTTTTAAAAAGGAAAGAGATCAGCATTAGAGTATGCAATACTATTGAATTGGAAATGTTTTCATATGTTATAATACATAGACTATTATAAATTTAATATTTTTGGGAAATTAAATTGTTATTGAGACAACAAGCAATTTTATGCAATTGAGAAACAATGAATGTTTTGGTCTTGAAGTGGATGCTTTTTGGATCAAAATTTGAATAGAGTTATGATAGTTGATTGAGTTAATTTATTTTATGAACAACATCCCTCTAGTTCCCTCTCATTTTATCATTTTTTCACTCATTATAGATCCCCTCATGATCCCAAATTCATTTTGCACTCCCTGTTCACTAAAATCAAATTAAAACTCGGTATGACAACAATAAAAAATAACACAGAGATATATGATAGCTGATATGTTTTGGTTTTTTTGCACAATCAATTGTTTAATGGATTGTTGAGAAGTAATCGTGTTCTTACTCCTGGTCATGATATCACATTTTCGCTCAATACAAGCCCGTTAGACATCCCTGAACACTATTTCATCTCCTACTCATTTGACAATCATTAGATACATTTTATGGATTGGATTGCATGGGTCTGATGTCATTGTTCAGCCTAACTTTGTTTCATCTTAAGAGAATGTCATGTATGGTCTTCTTAAGATATGGTTGTTAATATTTGTTGCATACTGGATGATCTTCTTCAACAGAGGAAGTCATGGCCAAAATAATAGGGGCAAAGGGAATTGGAACAGAGGGCCTAGAAGGCCCATATTCTTAATCCATTTCGATGCAAATCCGCAAGAGTTAAACCACTCTTTCAAGATATATTTTTCAATTGGATTGGACAAGAGGTAGTCCAAACTAGACCAGAGAGGCCTCCCTTCCAGACCCAAGATGTTCTTGGTATCCCTGTGCCCCCTCATGTTTCTTTGCAACCTAAATTTATCTAGAATGACATATGGAAAGAGAATGTTCACCCAACAATCTTTCACCATCGTTGGTAGCCAAATTTGTCTTTACCTTCTCCTCCTCCACCTATTAACCCAAATGTCCAGATTTCCCCTACACACTCACTTGTATAGTCCTCCCACACAAGAAAAGGGCTAAAAAATGAATCCAGCCAGATGCATGACAAAGGAAAAGTTGTTGCTTGACCCGCCTCTCCTTCAAGTGATTCCGCCAAGTCAGTATCATCTCATATGCACTTGAGAGACGAATGTTCTCTTATCATCAGTGAGATCAAACTTTAAGGTTGTACACAACCTAAGGCCAATTCAGGGAAGTAAAAAAGGGATAGCAACAACAAAGGAAAATTTTCCTCTCAAAGTGGCAAATAAAGTTTTTTATTATGTTTTATTATTGATTTATTGAGGACAGTGGACTGCTACAATTTTTGGTCAACAAACTATTTTTGGATATTGTGGATATTTATATGTTTTGATATAATTTGAAATATCTCTGATATTTAAATTTCGAATTATGGAAATGACTATGGGAGCCACAAAGAGGGATGTGTTTGATTGATTTTCTAGTTATGTTTATTTTTGTTAAGAAATTAAAGGGAGTCACAAGGGGTCCCACCTACTAGTTATTATTTATTAAATGACCCTTATTAGTATTATTATTAATTCTTCCCATAAACTAAAAGTAAGTTGAGTTTTAGTAAATTAACTAAATGAGGTAGTTGAACTACTTAAAGTAATTTAAAATGCATAAAGGCCAACTGAAAAGGAAGAACAAGGAGAGAATAGAAGGAGAAAGCATACTATGTTTTTCTCTTGAGTTTTATTGAGATAGCTCAATTTTCATTCATTCTTCAATTCATTAAAACACTGATTCTCTTTTATGACAGCATTGTCCTATTGCAAACAATAAGGTTCAAGGCTAAACCATATCATTCAGATGCTCATTTTAGAGGTGTTTATCTATCTTTGATAGTTTGCGTAGACTTGTCTTTTTATGAATTAAATTTCATGGCTGATAAACGATATTATGCATAGTCAAGTGGACAACAGTCTGTGGCAAGTTGATCCAGATTTTAAAGTTCATTTTTTACTTCTTTTCAGAGTCCTTTTGTATGGTTTTCATTGGGATATCTAAGTTTGATGTTGGTCCATGCCCCCACATAGATTTTTGTAAAGAGAATGATTCTTTTGATTTCTTGGAATGAAATAAAGAGATTGTTATTGTGTCTCATCTGTGTTAATATGTGACTTGGTCTTTATACTTTTGATCTTCACATTTAATTTTGCAATATTTTATATTCAAAAAATTATATAAAAATGTTGTATTTTGCAGCAATACTTTATTTTAATAAATCATCCTAACCCCTTGTAACTAATACTTGTGGATTGGGAAACAAATTTTGAGGCTATAAACATAAGGTAATATTCCTGGTTATCTTTCTTTAGCCAAGAAATAATTGAAAATGCTTGAGTAAGATAAATTCATATATTTTCCTCAACACCCCTCACGTAGATAAAATAATATATTTTCCATTTGATAAAGGATGACGTTAGTCAATAAGGCTTATTTAATAAATGTGAACAAGTCAATGTAAGGAGGCCTAGTAAATCTTCTGTTCTAGAAATATATTCCCTTACAATGTTGTCTAGAATATAGAATTAGTATAAATAAGAGTAGGAGTCATGCAAAATTATTGTCTTAAGATTTATTGTTATAGAGATCTGTTTTGTTGGAGGTTTCCACCTCGAAGAGCCAAGTGAACATTGATTTCTTTAAATAAAAGTATTATTGTTGATATTGTTATTCTCAATATTTTATTGTTCCATTGGTATTTGTTGAATATTGTTGTTTCTGCATATTACATTATCTCTAGTACCTTACAACAATACAACTATTTTCTGCTACTTGACATAATTCACACTGCTTTCTATTCTTACAATAGGTGTCACTACTATCGATATAACATTTTACATCATGACATATTAGTCTTTTATTTAATTAACCACATATTTCCTTGATTATTAATCGTAATCACTCTTATTTCAAAGTTGTTGGCTTGTACGATGAGATTTGTAATTTACTACAAAGATTTACGAAATCTTCCCCACTTTTAATAATGAAATTATGTTCACACAAGTGACAGATGATGTGGTGGGGAGAAACAAATGTTATTGGGAATGGTGATGTGATTTCGTGGAAGATGGAAAATATTTAATTATGAGAGTAAAAAAAGGATAACTAAGAGTGGAATATAATTGATGCAGGATAGTGGTATGCGGGACAAAAGACACGGGGAATAAAAAAGGTGAAAGATAATGACTCCCACATACACAATGAGAAAATAGAATAAGTATGGGAAGAAGTCATTATGTGGATTGTGAAAGTGAAAGGGTGATCCTGTAGAATGCAAGATTGTGGGTTGTGGGACACAAGCATGAGGGGGAAATGTAAGTGGAGGAGATGAGTTTTCTAAATCCAAATTTAAAGAAATGACTAAGTATGAAATAGGTCAAGGGTGAAATTTGGAATACAAAAATATAGATATATCATTCTAAGTGTCGTGCAATTTCAGGACAAGAGACATGGGAAATTGCGTGACAGGAATTCATTAATCTCCCAAAACGATAATCATGCATCACTTAAAAAAAAACTAAGTGTTTGAGTTGTAAGAGAATTAAAATGACTAAGTAAGGATAAAAGGGCTTCCAAGTTTGCGAAACTGGAAATTGATAGAAGCTTGATCTGCAACTCGCATTTGAAAGGGGAAAATGACTAAGTAAATAAAATCCGATGAGAAAATAATAACAAGGGAAAACGTCTAAGTATGGGCATGTATGTACTAATGTTGTTCAATGAACATGTATCAACATTCAACTACAAATGTGGGACAATTACCCCCTGTGGGTTGTTGAGAATCTAGAATCTTCATCCATTGGGAAAATCGAGTAAAACAGAAGAGAAACAGGAAAAAGGAAAAAAACTTGATTGATAAGGGATATACAAAGGAGTATAAAAACTATGTATAGATTTTGACTTGGGGATTTAACAAAAGAAATTTTTAAGATATTTTCCATTCACAGAAAACGGTTGGATCATTCCTTTCATATCCTTCAACACATACGAATTATGACCAATGAATTTCAAGCTATGATACAGTCCAATCCAGAGAGCTTCCAATTTTTTGTGGAAATATGGTGTTTTATTTGCTTTGTTACACAACAAAACCAATTGGTCCTTTTGAAACTCTTTTGAGGTAGTTCTCTTGTGAAAGTATATTTTGAACACTTATTTTATTTTTTTCATTTCCAATATTGCTTGTTCTCTTTGTTCTTCAAGTTGCATAAGCTCATGTTATCATTTTTGCATCGATGTTTTTTATTCTTAATTTTCAGAACTTCCAATAAGAGCGAGGGAATTAAACTCCAAATGTAGTGGTAATATTGCTTCTTTTCCATACACTAAATTATATGGTCAGTGTCTAGTACTATACTTTAGAGTAAGACAAATCTCCCAGAGTGCATATATCAATTTTTTATGCTAGTTCTTATGGTTGGCTTCAATTGTATTTTCGAGGATTTGAATTAATGTTTTGTTTGTTGACTCATCCAAACTATTTCCTTGTGGATAATAATTGGATGGTTTACCCATTATGATTCCATATTATCCACATAAATTTGTAAATATTTACCCAATGAAGTTTCAAGTTTCACACGCAACTCTATGTGACTAATTTATGATCTGAAAATTGCTTCCTATTGATCTAACTATCAATGAACAATTTTACACTAAAATTATTGATTGAAAACATATCCAACAAAAAAAAAGAGATCAAATATGAATCATCAATACAAAAGAGACATAATAGTTTTGTTACGTAACTTTATCCAATCCTTCAAATATGAGGACAACACTAGTCCTCTCAATGTCACCAATACTGAGGACAAAACTAGCACTCTCATCCAATACAATTTCACCAAATATGAGAACAACCTTGTCATACAATAACTATACAAATCAAAATAACAAACCTAAAAAATATTATGGAAATATCCTCTGCCCAATAACCTTTTCTAGATCACCTATACATCTTGTTGATGTCACCTGTCAGCTTGTACAAATCTGTACTTGCCCCTAAAAAATCAGATACACAATTCACCATAATGGAAACCCATGGACATACATTGTTTTCTCCACATTGAATTGCATATAAACTATACGTGATTTGTTATTCTACAACCCATGTATATACACACTTCTTCCTTCTGCAAACAATGTATTGTATGAAATATTCACTCCACACATGCAACGTTCTTAGCCTCTCTCTTCGGGGACAAATTTTCCACCTTGCAAACTTTCCCTTTCCCAAAATAATCCTCCTTGACACAATTGGAGACTCACTTATGTTAAATCCATTCTTCCATGATGATCTAATGTTATATTGATGTATCTACTTTATATAGGATTCCAATGAGTGAGTTCAGGAGCCCTTGCTAAACTATATTATTTATTATAATATTTTAATCCTCTTTAGGGGTGTTTCACCCCCACACAAACCCACAAAGACCATAAACTTTCCCATCGGGCACTAGCCTCATTTATAAGCATATTTCATGGAAATTAAAGTAAACAATGGTGCTAACGAAAATTCTTACATGCTTAGAGCCTTGGCCTCTAGGCGGAATACTTCTAGAATCTACAAAAACACAACACTCCCTATTAGCGAGGGAGGTATCCCATCCTCCAACATCTGAATGCACTACTATCACACATAGTATATATATATATATATAGATATATGGATCTACCACCTCATCTATACTCCAATAATAGTTCAAACCGGACACTCCCTTTGTCACTATGGAGAATGGGTCATTGAACTCTATCATAGGTGTAAGTACTTTTGTCAATTATGTTTGATTGATTGCGTACAGGATCACTGGAGCACATCCTTCTATCCACACTATCTAACTAGCCACATTCTTGGTTATTGAGGAAAATGTTTTCTCACTGATCACATCCTCAATCACTGAGTAAAATTTTGTCTGACTTATCGCATCCTCAATCAGTGAAGAAAATACTACTATGTAATTTTCCTCATTGGTTGCTCCCTTTGTGACTAAAGAAATTTCTACTCCCCAGTTATCTTGACTGGTTTCCTCCTCTGTCACTATAGAAAAAACTACTTATACAAATGTGTCCTCTATAGAGGTCTTGCATTCCCTAGAATCCTCCTGCTTATAAAGATCTTATCTAGCCTCCTAAACCCATGAAACATGTCTGTTAGTCCTGGAAGATGTCTCTCTCCCATATAAACCTAAGGGGGAACTTTTTGTTGATGACCATCTCTCCCTCTGAGCCAATTGAATCTCCTCGATATCAAGCTCACTCTGAGATGACATGATCCCTCTCAAACTTGACTCCCTCGGAGTCTACAAAACCTCTAGGGCCATATGCTCATTTTTCACTATTGTATGCACAATCTTGGGATGTTTCTCCTCCCTCCTATATCTCGAGGGATGACTCCCTTTGAACTATGTCTCCCTATGATCTGGTACTAATGGTGGGCCACCTGGCTCACCAGTTATGAAGATAGTTGCTCTTCCTCATTTGTCTCTCTACTCCTATTGTCCACAACACACATAGGCTGGACCCTTAGCCTATATATGTTTCACTCCCTAGCTCCAATAATAATTTTTGATATAAATATTGACCATATGGGCATAAGAAATACTTTTCCATCTCAAAACAATACATTATAACCCTTCCTCTTAATCTATGAGACTGAGAGGACACTCCTCCTGTGTTCTATCACCCAAAAAACATTCGACACCCTTAATATTTATCCTGACTCAATTCGAAACAATACAATACCAGATTCTCATATTTAATTCTTGTCTCCCATACCAATATCCACACATAAGTCTAAGAGAGTCTCTATTATAGTGTAAAAAAAGTCTTTGGCACCCCTCATATGGAAATATGCTCTGCTATCCACCGACCATCTCTCTGTGCTAGAGACAATAACTAAAAGGATAGAGACCAACAATATCTCCCTATGGAACATGTCTGAAACATCATCAACCTCCATTGTTGATTCCTTCTACCTTCTTCCTCTTCCCCCCAGGTGTGGACACTATGAAGAATAGTTCCCAAAATTATGACACTCAAAACATATGAAACATATGATCTTTTCTGGAGATGCTTCCCTCTTAGGAGAATCCCTTCTCCCTAATGGAACTATTATGTATAGAGAACCCATTTTGTCTTTCCTTGTTTATCATACAAGGTCTTGGTTCACATCACTACTTCTCTTTACCACACCATCCAAATCATCTATGGATACTAATCGAGTCTACTTCGGGATGCAATATACCAATATTATTTCAAACTATGGAAACTTGTCTCCTGCATAGATCCCTTACACAAATGGCTCCTAGGACCTGGTAAGACCTCTTAATGATACATTCACCAACCTATCATAATTCACTATGTCACCAATAACTCTAATATGATCTCACATCTGATTAATATTCATACGATAAATGAAACTCCTATCTTCAGTGGTCATCCTGGAAATCTAAAGTTGATGCTTCAAGTGAATTATCCCACTAGTATTCTTGTTTTGGTAAATATTGACAAAATAATCATACATATCCTTGGAAATTTATTTCTTGGCACTATGAGGAATCAAGTGTTCCTTCATATAATCTATCACTAATCGTTTGGCCTTCACTTCCCCCTTCTTGTGGAATGCCAAATCTACTGGACCAACCAGGATAGGAGCCACATACACAACATACTCCTTGAGTTCATTCTCTTCCAACTGAAGAAAAACCCTTCCAAAGTTAGTTTCCCCTTCCAACCTATCGTAAAGATTCAATTTGTTCACCATATTGACCTACCCAGAACAAGAACAAGAACAACAAAAAGTACACCATTCTTCGAGTGTTGTAGTCACCAAAGTGTCTGAAGATGATCCCCTTCTCTTCAAATCCCAAGATCTGAAACCATGTCAATTTTCACATGCAACTCTATGTGACTAATTTCATATTTGAAAAATGCTTCCTAGTGATATAACTATCACTAAACAATTTTACACTGAAATAATTGACTGAAAACATATGCAGTGGAAAAACAAATATCATTGATAAATCATCAATACATAAGAGACAAAATAATTTTGTGTTCTATCTTTATCAAATCCTTCAAACCTAAGGACAAAATTATTCCTCTCAATGTCACCAAGATTAAGGAGAAAACCATTCCTCTCAACCAATACAATGCCATCAAGTATGAGGGTAGCCTTGTCCTCCGGTAACCATACAAATCAAAAGACCAAAACTCAACAATATTTTGGAAATATGGTCTACATAATAATCTAATATAGATCACATGTACAACCTATTGATGTCACATGTTATCCTATACATATCTACACCTACCAATAAAAAATCGGATACACGATTCACATTACTAGAAACCCCCAGACATACGTTTTTTTCTCCACTACAGATCATGTATACCCTATATGTGATTTTTCCTTCTACAACCTCTTTATAAACATTATTTCTCCTCCTTCAAACTGTGTATTATACGAAACATGTTCTCCACATGTGTGACCTTATTAGCCTCTCTCTCCAGGGCCAGATTTGCCACCTTGCAAACTTTATTTTTCCTGAGATCACCAATCCTCCTTGAAAGAAGTGTAGGCCCACTTATTCCAGCTCCATTCTTCCATGATGATCTAATGTCACAATGAAATATCTCCTTTATATAGGATTCCAATGAGTGCATTTAGGATCCCTTCATAAAATTAACAATTTATTAGAATATTTTAATCCTCTTTGTTGGTTTGGCATCCTCAGACAAACCCACAAATCCCATCAACTTTCCCATGATTTGCTAGCCTCATTTCTAGGACGATTTCACTAAAACAAAAGTTAAAGATGGTGCCAATGAAAATTCTCACATCCTTGGCACCTTGTTCTCTAGTGGGAATACCTATCGAAGCTACAAAAAATCAACATGGATATCAAGCCATTGTCTTCTATGAATTTTTCTTGTACACCAAATATTGACATGATATATTCTTTTAGAAAATGTATCTGTTGTTCTCAATATGAATATTTCTTAATTCCATAGATTCTTTCCACTTTGTAAAATAATTAGTTTCAAGGGTAATATAAGAATGTACTTTATTTTACTTTTGATTTAATTGACCAATCACATCTAATCCCCATTTTTGAATAAATTCATAAGCATATTTGAATATACTTGGCTAATAGTAACCAACTGAAATGATTATGTGACTTGTTACAACTGGAAAGAAATGTCCACCACAAACCCCACCATGAAATTCTTAAAGTATTTATCTGGACTTTGAGAAATCTAAACACCTTAATAAAATTCCATCAAAATTCCTTTAGAAAAGAACTCTCGAGATCAATACATATTGGTTTGTCTTCATTTTCAAGGTTCTCATTTCTTTGGGAGACATTTTAGGAGGGAATGGACCATTCTAATTTTGGTAAACTTATTATTTATATCAAAAGGTCAAATCCACTGGGAGGGGAGATGCTCATAAATTTAATTCCAATCATGAACTTACATAATCATTGCCACTTAATATCCTTCAAATGTTTAATATCAAAATCATATTATTATTGAATCTTTACTAACGAGTTTTCCCATCTACTTTATCCCACTTGTTGATTGAGTAATATCTTTACCGGTGATTATGAAACACAAGTAATGATGTGAGATGATAAAATGTAGGTCCTCACATGAGCTATTACTTTAACAATGGAAATAGATTTCTTTTGAATTATAAAATAATTTAGTTCATAATCATGCAAGGTTTACTCATGAAAGTGATTGGAAGTTCTTCAACTTTTTCATTTTTATGGGGAAGGATGGAGGCAATGGTTTCTTCTAGTGTGAATGAGTACAATATGAATTATTTATCATGGGATGAAAAGAATAGGGGCATTAGTAATGGCCTATTTGATTTCTGTGAAAGATTTTTGAATGTATTGTGCATATTCAAACTTATGATGTTTATTTAATAGTTTATTGTTTGGATTGACAATTATAGCATAATCTAGCACAAATATTCAAACAAAGTTTATTTTTCCAAAAAAATATTGTACTCCTTTTCTTGATGTAGGAGGATTTAGGTCATTTATCACATTAAATCTATCTGGATCAATGTTATGGAAAACAAACACTTTTTAGGATTCAAAGATATTTTATATATTATACATCTTTCAAATACTTGTATGCGATGCTTTATATGTATTTCTCTTAATTTTGAATGAACTATTAGGTCATCCTAATAGTATGCAATAAATTTCCCAATTAGATCTTTGAAAGCGTGGTTCATTTCTCTTTGGAATGTTGCACCTACAATTTTTAATACAAATGGAATACAAACGTAAGCATATGTTAATAATGGTGTTATGAATGTTGTTTTTGGTCAATATTCCTCATTTACAGGAACTTTATTATATTCTAAAAATCGATCTGAATGAAGAACTAGTAACTTTTTGCAACAACATATCCATATTGGGGAGTGGATAGTTATTTTTAATTTTGGATTGATTGAGATAAATGAAGTAAGAACAAAGGAGAATTTCACCATTCTTCATTATTAACACCATAGGATTTGAGATCCATTTTGAGTGTCCAATAGAAAACGTTATACCGACCTTCTTTAATTTTTCTAGTTCTATATTCACTAGAGGCTTTATCTTTGGATTTATCATTCTCATTTTTTTATTGAAATTTTGTGATCCTGCTTTGAGTTGTATGCCATGATGTATATGCAATTTTCATATTATTTTAAATCATCACAAGTCCAAGAAAAAATGTCCTGAAATTCTTTGAGTATTTGAGTATATTGATTAATTTCTTTAGTGGTGTAACTAGTGCCAAGATTTATATATTTTGGAGAATCAGAAGTACGAATGTTGACTTTCTATGTCTCTTGAACCTTCTTAACATATATTTCTTATTTTGGATCCAAAATCCTTATTTGATGATCTGTTGTAAAAAGATATTCCAAACTGACATAGTTCTTAAGAGTGAGTACAGGATTTTGATCACAAATTTCCTTCTGAGGATCTTGTATCTCTTCTTAATCATTTTTAAATATTAAGGAATTATCATTGAGGAATTTTGTAATATGTTCATCATTTTCAAAAACTTGCAAATATTATTAAAGTTTTCTTAACATGAAAAGAACATTGACTCTGAGAATCTTTTGAATTGAAAAAAGATGCAATTATTTCCACTCATCATTCTTTTGATTCTTTTCTCGAGGAATAAAAGATATATTGAAAGAACTAAAAGAATCCATGATTCCAAATACTCTTCTTTCATAATGTTTCAAATTATCTATCTTAATTATGTACTCCTTATTCATGTGATTGACAATCAACTATAAGTCCCCTGTTACCACCAAATGTTCTACTTTCATTTGAAGGGAAAGTGTCATTCCTTGAATCAATTATTTGTATTCTATTTCATTGTTTGTATATGGGAATTCCAATACTATATCATGTGGAGAGATACCATATAAAAAACTTCTAACTCCATTTCCATACTTAGAGCAAGTGCCATCAAATGATATTTTCCAAAAACCTTGGAATGAATTTTCTTTATTGTGTTTTTGTGGACTTAATTTTTTTGTACTAAGAAAAACATAATTTTGAATTCCATCATAAGCATAATTTCCATTACTTAATTTTCCATTTTCTTAAACAATATGGGATTTATATGCTCTCGAGGAACTCTGATCAGAGTCCCATTTTTAGTTCGAAGCAGCATGCAACTTCCATCATTCATGATATATCCTCCAATTAATGAGCACTGATCTCTTCCCAAAACAACACCATATGCTAGACGTAAATCAACATACATGATATTGAAAACTGTGGTAATATTAGGTGATGCAACCATTCATGTAGATAACACTTATATTTCTCCATAGGATGAGACTTTTCTTGAATCTATGGCATATATGCTCTCCCTCATTTCATAGTGTTTTGTGCATTCCATTCCAAGTGATTCCATCACTAATAATGGAGTGATGTTTTTAGTGGCCCCACTATCTACCAGACAATTGTGTAATGTGAAATTGTCATTTTCTATCCATATGTAAAATGGTGGGACTTGTCCCCTTTGCCTTGTTGATGAAACATTTTGTTTTTTCCTTGTACTCATAACAATTGATTCTATTAATGAATTTGTATCATCCAATATCTTCGAAATATTTTCTATCTATTGAGGTATCTTAAATACCTCCATGAATGGTAAAGTAATAATGAGCTTGGATAGCTCATCAACCAGATTATAAGTCATTTGAAATGGATTCTTTGTTTGATTAACAACTGGTTGCTATTTTGATGTTTCTAGAGAATTATATTTTACCTTTTCTTTTTCATATTGTTCCCTTATCTTGAATTTATTTACTTGTGTTCTAGTTTGGACAACATTATATTGTGAAAAATCAAGGCCTTATTGTTCATAAAAATGTTAGAAAAACAGGACCGCGGAGAAATAAAATAAAACAAATGCAGAAACAAAACACAAAAGACACACAATACAAGAGAGACACAGATTTATGTGGTTCACCCAGTGTGGGCTACGTCCACCAGAGAAATTGCCAGGTCCTTCCTTTATTATTATCCAACAAATGAAGGGATACAACCTACAGCAAAACCGTTGTAACTTCCTCTTCTTTCTCTCACAGTCTCCTCTCTTAGAATACAATATTCACCACCATCCATAGCCGTGATACATTTCCCTCATAAAAGAGGGCTTCCTTCTAGGGAAAAAAACCCTAACATAATCTCTATCGTTAGATCTGCGACCTTATAATGAACGGACCAGATTTACAATAAAATTACAATATACTTTTACAAGGCAATTTTTGCTTCGGGGACTTCACCCCTGAACCCCCGCTGGGGGCCCCCTTGCCCCCAGACCCCCCAGCTGGGGGGAATAGGCCCCCCAGACCCCATAGAGGGGGTACCCCCCCTCTACACTCCCCTGCGTGGAAGAGAGTACATACTTCTGGGGTGTAAATACTTCATGGGGTATAAACACGACTGAAAGTAAAAGACCTATAAATCAGGAAGATAATCAGGCTCCACAACTAACAATATCCCACTTGGAGACTGATCTCAACAACTCCACTACTACTGTATATGCTGGACTCTGAACCTTCTTGGACCTGGCAAATTTCTCATTTTCATATTCATTCTTGAAGACCAACTGAAACTGAGCAAGAACTCAGTTTCTCCCTGATTACTCCCTTTGTTAACATGTCTGCAGGATTCTGGCTAGTGTGTGTCTTTTCCATCTTCAATTGTCCATCTTCTAAGGTAGATCGTATGAAGTGTTACCTGAACTATATATGCTTAGTCTTTGAATGGAAGGCTGAGTTCTTTGCAAGGTGAATGACACTCTGACAACCACAGTGCAACTTGTTGTTCTCCTACTTATTTTCCAATTCCTCCATAAACCTTTGTAACCAAATCATCTCTTTACTAGCCTCTATAGCAGCAACATACTCTGCCTCTGTTGTTGAAAGTGAA
>JASDQU011100250.1:6034-16073 GCA_032191745.1 Picea mariana | reverse complement strand
AATCTTTTTAATCTCTACATACCGTCCTATTATAACTTTTATTTTCATTCGCTAACTCTCCTGAGATGTAATCTCTGCATATCGTCCAATTGTTTGACATCAACCATTATATGCTAACAAAGTATTGTTTATATCAATGACAATTCGTCAAACCAACTTAACATCACATCATGACATCGATTGTTGACATCAATGACAATACATCGATGAAACTATATCCAATAATATCCCCCTTTGTCATTGATGGAAACACATCAACTTCATACACAGTCTCCCCCTGTGATGATGCTTAACTCCTTTGAAGTTATTCTCCCCCTTGACATCAATGGAAAATGGTTGCTTCCCTTATGGTAAAGCTCTATTTGTTTGTATAATTTTGACCAAAATATGAACTCGGGTAACTCCTCCTGCAATCATACTTTTCATGTCATACTGAATGACTCCTTGTGCCTTTGATTGTTGTCTCCTCCTGATTTGGTGCCAATTGATGCATTTTTATTTTTATTTTGAGAGATTTAGGTTGGAAGAAGGATTACTCCCAAATTTTTTCTGAGATATTCAGATACATCTCTGCTTAAGGGTTTTGTGAAAATACCTTCCACATGTTCTTGTGTTGGAACATATTCCAATTCAATGTTCTTATTTTCATCCTGATCTCTTAGATAGTGGTATTTTATGGGAATGTGTTTCGATTTGGAGTGTTGAACAGGGTTCTTGGAGAGACTTATAGCGCTTGTATTATCACAGTGGATAATAGTAGGTTCTTCAAATACTATTTTGATGTCTTGACGGGTTTGTTTCATCCATTTCACTTGTGTGCAACATTTTGTTGCTGCAATATACTCAACTTCAATGCTAGACAATGAAATTGAGGATTGTTTCTTGCTTATCCAAGCTACCAATGATTCTCCCAAAAAGAATGCTCCTCCAGTTGTACTTTTCCTATCATCTACACTACCTTCCCAATATACATATGAATAGGCTTTTAAAGTGAATTAATCCTTGCTAGGGTACCACAAACCAAGATCTATGGTTCCTTTTAAATACCTAAAGATTCTTTTTACAGCTTCAACATGGATTTCCTTTGGTGTTGCTTCGAATCTAGCCACCATCCCATCAACTTGCTTGAAATCGGATCTGGAAGTCGTTACATATAGTAAACTCCCAATCATTGATCTGTAGTGTTTTGGATTTACAGCTTTGGACTCATCTTCCTTTCTTAGTTTGCATCCAACTTTCATAGGTGTACTAACAAGTTTGCAATCCTCTAACTAGAATATTTTAAGCATATCTTTAACATACGTAGACTGATGGATAAAGAATCCTCTTTTGGATTGTATTATTTGTAATCCAAGAAAGAAATTCAATTCACCAAGCAAAGACATTTCAAAATCTTGTTGCATCATCCTAGCAAAGTCCTTACACATTTTTTCATCATCACTGCCAAATATAATATCATCAACATACACTTCCACAATAATCATGTTATTACCAACAATTTTGCAATAAAGATTGTTGTCTGATGATCCCCTTTTGAGGCCTTGTTTTTGTAAATAAGAATCTAGCCTTGCATACCATGCTCTGGTTGTTTGTTTTAGTCCATAAAGTGTTTTCTTTAATTTACAGACATAGTCTCCTTTGTTAGTTAATTGGAATCCTTCTGGTTGCTCAATATAGACTTCCTCTTCTAATTTTCCATTGATAAATGATGACTTGACATCCATTTGGTACACTTTAAATTTTTTGTAGCTGGAGAAAGCTAGGAACATCTTAATTGCCTCCAATCTGGCCATAGGTGCAAAGGTTTCTTTATAGTTTACTCCTTCAACCTGAGCACACCCTTTACATACTAATCTGGCTTTGTTCCTGATTACTTGCCCAATCTCATTCATTTTGTTTTTATACACCCATTTAGTTCCAATAACATTTTTATTTTTTGGTCTTGGAATGTGTTCCCAAGTTTGATTTTTTTTCAATCGGGTCCAATTCTCCATTCATAGCATTGAAACAATTCTCATATTTACATGCCTCTTTCATTGAGCTGGGCTCAATATGTGACAAAATTTCTATTTCAGTTTGATACAGTAGTTTTCTTCTTGTGTGCACTCCATCACTCATATTTCCAATAATCAATTCTTTAGGATGATTCTTTTGAATCATTCTTGAGGGTGTATGTGTGTCCCTTCTTGGGGATTCTTCTCTTATATATTATTATTGAATATCTTCTTCACCTTCACTAGTATCCATATCATTATCTTCCCTTTCTTATTTATTCTCTTCTACTTCTTCTACTTGTGTGCCAACTGTCTCATCATCATCTTCATCTTCACTTTCAAGTATAGTATCTTGAATTTGTATCCTTATCGTTTTCAGATCATCCACCTTGACATTTTCACTCTCAACAATCTTATTTGATCTAATATTGTAGCATATGTATGCTTTCTTGTTAGAAACATATCCAAGAAAAATACCTTCATCAGATCTAGCATCAAATTTTCCAAGATTCTCTTCAAGCCTTTTGATGTAGCATTTACTTCCAAAGACCTTGAAGTATTTTACCAATGCAGATATTCCAAACCATATTTCATAAGGAGTCTTATCACTATTAATACTGAGCTGACCTCTGTTCAATATGTATATTTGTGTGCTTACAACTTCCCTCCAATATCCATCAGACAATTTTTCTTCATTGAGCATAGTCCTTTAGCCTCTTGAATTGTTCCATTCCTTCTCTCAGCAATCCCATTTTGTTGAGGTGTTCTTGCAGCAAAGAATTTTCTTTTTATTCCATGGGTTTCACAAAAGAGATCAAACTCTTTTGAGGTGAACTCACCACCATTGTTTGATCTAAGACATTTGATTTTTGTCTCGTTTTCATTTTCAACAAGGGTTTTAAAAGTTTTGAATTTCTTAAGTGCTTCTGATTTTTCCTTGACAAAGCATATCCAACCCATTCTAGTGAAATCATCAATGAACAACATAAAGTAGGACTCTCCTTGCAAACTCTTGGTCAGTGTAGGTCCACAAAGGTCAGTGTGAACAAGCTCTAAAGGTTTTGAGGTTGAGTATTCTTTTGCTTTGACCCTTATTCTAGTTTTCTTTCCTAGTTGACAGTGTCTACACATAGTATTTGATGGCTTTATGATCTTTGGAAAGTTTCTTACTGCACCAATATTGATGAATTTCACTAGATTTTCAAAGTTAATATGCCCCAACCTTCTATGCCATAGACAAATTTCATCTACTAGATTCATATGACATTGCTCATTCAATTTTGCATCTAGTATATACACATTTTCAGAAGTTCTAGGAGCAGTACCAACCAATTTTCTTGTGTCTTCTCTCCTAATCTCACATTTCTGGGAATCAAAGATGCAAAAGTGCCCCTGATCACAGGTTTGGCTGACACTTAATAGGTTAGGTTTCAGTTTTTCAACAAGCGGCACATTCTTGGCTTTGTCTTTTCCCAAACTCACAGTGCCTTTCCCAAGTATGTTACCTGAAGCATTGTCACTGAGTGTAAATTTTCCTTTTTGTTTCTTTAAGTTAAAAAACTTGTCCTTGTTACATGTCATATGTTTTGAGCACCCACTGTCAACATACCATAGGTCTTCTTTATCTTGGGATTTTAAATAAATAAGACATTCCTTTTTGAAGTTTTTTCTCTCCAAAGTTTCTTTTGCTCTCTAATGATCTTTGGTTTTTATGAGACTTCCATTAATATGCAATTAATGGCCTTATGTCCATAGTTATGAAATCTGAAGCATTCTAGGTCCCCTTCTTGTAGAGGTGAAAAGGAGTTATAGTTTATTCTTTTAACTCAATTTACTGCTTGGTTATCTTTAAGGTTATAGTTCTTAACCTTCAGATATTTTCTTTTATATGCTCTACAATTCATAACCTTGTGTCTCAATTTAGAGCATGCAAAGAAATAACCAAAAAAAATGTGAGGACACATGTTTTGATAAACCTTCTTTGGTATTGTCTCGTTTTCCTTCTTAATGGGTGGAAGTAGTCCTCTGGAGTTCTTATCATTTCTTGTCTTCTCTTCATTTTTCTTCTTGAATGTAATGAGGAGAGTATCTGCATAAGATTTTGAAGTAACTTGGCTTTATTCTTGAGAATAGCCTATTCCATTTTCATTACTTGAATCCCTTTGTGTGGTAATAATTTTATCTAACATTTTAGAGCTATTTTCATATTTTGTTTGAATGAGCTTTGCATCAATTTCTTTTCTCAGGTGAACTATTTATGCCTCCATTCTTTCACAGGTTATTTTTTTTTCTTTAAGAGACTTTTCCAAACTTTCTTCGATCCTATTTTCTTCTAGGATTTGGTTTTTCAGGTTTCTCATGAGTTTCTCCATCTCCTTTTCTTTATGTTCATGTTTTTCCTTTTGTTCAACTACAACACTTTTCAGTTGTCTATATCTGGTTTTGTATTTTCTTAACTCATACAAGGCACTAAGAAGTTCTTCTTCCATATTAACTTATGCTTCATCTTCTGACTCTTTCTCATGTTTAATTTCTTCTATATTCTTAGACTCTTCAATACCTATAAAAAGGACTTCATCATCATCAGATTCATTACTGCCACTGGACTCTGATGAACTGTTGTTTTCTTCTTTTGAGTAGAAATTATTTTTTCCTTTGTAAATTTTTTTCTTGTAGTTGGGTTTTTCCTTCTTCTTGTATTGTTTAGTTTTGTTTTCTTCATCCTCAGAGTCCTCATTGGGATAGGGACACTTGGCTGAAAAGTGGCCAACCTTGCCACATTTTAAGCATTTGAAAGGTAGCATGTCGTTGTATTTCACTACTCCTTTCTGAAATTTCTTTATGAAATTGGTTTATTCCACATCAGATTATTCATGATGGTTGGAATGAGGGTTTTGCTTCTGAACTTTTGTTTTTTTGAGCACCTTGAAGGTTGTATCTCCTTGTGGGAGGTTCTCATGACCGAATCTTAACTCATAGGCTATGAGGATTTCATACAATTCGTCCATGGTGAGTTTATTTAGATTTTCCCGATCTTTGAGAGAAGAAACTTTAGGATTGTATCGAATAGGTAGTGTTCTAAGTAATTTTTCAACTAGATCATTGTCTGACACTTCTACTCCCAATCCTATGATTGCATTAACAATATTATCAACTCTTTCGAAGTATTCTGAGATATTTTCTTCATCCTTCATTTTCATACCTTCATATTGTACTCTGAGAGTCTGGAGTTTGGCCCTCTTTACTTTGGAATCTCTTACATATATGGTTTCCAATTTATCCCACAGTTTTTTTGCATTATTACAGTTTAGTACCTTATCAAGGATTTTCTTACTGAGTCCAGCTTGTAGTGTGTTTAAAGCCTTTGCATGTTCCCAAAAAATTTTATTGTCTTCTTCTTCTATGGGAGTGGATTTTGGAACATCATATCCCTTTTCCACTAATGTCCATACTTCCAGTCCAATGGACATCAGATAGCTTTTCATTCTAACACTCCAAAATACATAGTCTTCACCATTAAATAGGTGGATTTTTGATGACATCATCAACTGCTGATCCATTCTAATGTATATTCCTCTTCAAGTGAAATCAAACCTTTTGTGAAGAGACCCGCTCTAATACCAATTGAAGGATCAGATCATGTCACTGAGAAGGGTGGGGGTGAATCAGTGACACAATTATTATATCTATTTTTCTTTTATTAATGCAAACAGGATTTTAACACAATATTTTATCATGGAACCCAATTGGGAAAACCACAAACACTTTTCTATTAACTGCAAAATTTTGTTTTACATGTTACATAGAAGGAAGATGTTCTTCCTTTTAGATCAACACCAACTGATCAAGATGCACCCACACCGTAGTTAACCATCACTAACTAGTAGGAGGATTTGACCTCGTGTTAAGTTAGCTACAATTGACAAGGAAGCACCAACTACCTCTGCAGACACCAACCTACCCTTGCACCACCCAACCACCCTTATTTTTTGAATCTGGGGAAACTTATGTATCAAGTATTTACTACATCTTTCTCTGCTTCTCTGACTAATATATCTTCTGATTCGGATTGCAGAGACACTTTCTTCTCATCAATCACCCTCATTTATGTAATCTTCAAAACGGTATGAGAGTGATACACTGTGTCCCTTTGTTTTGAAACATCGCACCTCTTCATTTAACTAAACCATAATCACATTTTTATCATTCTTACCGTGGAGGCATTTCATAAAATGATCACAGATATGGATCAATTTCATCTTCTAACTTGATCCCAAATCTCTACAATTATTTCAGAAACCGAGATCAGAGGTGCTTCCTTCAAACCATTACATGTGACTGAGAACGCAAAACCACGAGCCTATCAAATTTAATGACACTTTATCTTTTGCCTTTATATCTCTTATTCCATATGACCAATGGGGGTGACTAGACGCTAGGCCAAACAAGTACTTGTAAGCTTATCAAAATCAACGGTCACAATTTAATCTCCTGATGAGATGGACGAACATTGGGACTTCGGGACTTCTCCTTTCAAATCTTCCAAATAATATTTCATCGAACAGATCGGACGATTCACTTCTATTTTGCGGAACCAGATAAATGGTTAGATTTTCTCCTTACACTTAACCTGTCACTGCTTAATCCGATGCTACGACTTAATCAAGCATTGAGATGGATGGCCATCATTTACTTCACGATTTTGTGCTTCGCGTATTTTAGTCTCTGTTAATCTTCATATGACCTCCTCCTATGATCAGGCGCATATCTAAAGGGTGCTTCGGAGATGCGGACATCGGTGTTTTCACTGTATGTTGTGGCCAATCTTCCGATCTTCGAATCGACGATTCTAGGAAATGGGTGTTAGCTCCTCTTCCTAGGCCTGTATCATATGTGACCTCGGGCTATGACTCAGGGCTCAAATCCTGAGTGCTTCACAACTTAATGCTTCACAAAGTTTGAACTTAGCTCCTCACAATTTCTCCAAATTGAAAATCTACGAATTTGTTTATATGTTGCCACGTCCCCGCCTTCCAACCAACGGCTAGGATCTCTTCGCAGCTTCGGACTTCGTAAATTCAACGCTTCCTGTGTTCTTCTTTTCTTATCTTGTCCTTCCACTTTAAAGTGATCCATCGGTCATGAATGGTCCTAAAGTAGATCAATGATCAAGGATGATTGCGGGCTCCAAAACTAGCATGACGTTTAACACAATTGTTGAGTTCCGCAATGGAAATTGCTCGTTGGTAGTGGAACTGATGAAAACCGTAGATCTATTTGGTAAGTGACCATCGATGGTCGATGTGGATTGCAGAACCACAACTTGCGAGTGATTTAACTCATCACTCGAGCTCCATAATTTTGAAGTTGTGCATTTGTTGGTGAGTCAACCACAATCGTCGATCTTTGAAGCTATAAGATCTGATGGTCCTGACTAATTTATGGGATTGGAAATAGCATGATGTTTAATTCTCCTTTCACTCTCCGCAATCTATCCATGTCATTGATCTTACTTGCATATCCAACGGTCACAAATTTATCTCATCGTTGACCAATCCTCCAACGGTCCTTAAGCCCACGGTCACTCATATGGCCAATGTCTGTTACATGACACCATCAACACCGTCAATTTCTTGATCGGATGGCTACTGTGGATTCTCACATTTTCCTGTGCATCGATCAACTTCTCAATATTTTCCATCAATCCTGATGGCATTTCTACAAATCGCTCTTCCTTATGAGCTTTGATATTCATTTGTTAACCCTCCTGACCTTTTAATATTTTTAATCTCTGCATACTATCCTATTGTAACTTTGATTTTCATTCGCTAACTCTCATGCACTTTAATCTTTACATATCGTCATACTGTTTGAAATCAACCATTATATGCTAACTGAGTACTATTGATTTCAATGGAAATTCGTCAAACCAACTTATCATCACATCATGACATCGAATATTGACATCAATGACAATACATCGATGACACTGTATCCAACAACTTAGGGGTAACTAAGGATATGATGTATCGAGGCCCGCAGGTAGCAGACATGGAGTGTCGAGAGTCGAATGCATAGCACAACCCACAAAGCCCCTCTTATTCACCATGCTTAACCATCATCATTGGCAGTAGAGAAATTTCCATTACACCAACTTGGCTCCCATAAGACAACAGGTCTTTCTTCACGAGGTAACAAATCCAGTCTCATGGTAAGTGTCACTTTAATATTTGAAGCATTTGAGCATGTTGCAAAGAGCCATTTCTTCATTATAAAACATTTTCTAGGAAATTATATATCTTTCCTACGTTCACCTTGGTGGTTAGCATGGTGTCATAGTAAGTTGGTCACCCTCAGAAAAAGGGTTTTTACTGGGGGGTTTCCTTGAAGGTTCTTCATCCCATTTATGCTCATACTTACCACTTTCCACACTTCTTCCCCTATGTTTCCTCATATTTTGGGTCTTCAAGTGCATTGACCCCAAGAATGTTTGTACCTCGCTTCATGGGAAGAAGGGTGTTAAGCCCTAATATTGGCTCGTTACCCCTTAATTGGGGCATATTATATTAGTAATTTTATTTTATTTATGTTGGATTTAGGCCATTAGTTGTAATTATACCTCCTAGTCTCCTGTATATACCAAGGAGACATTTTCATTTTGAATCATCTTGTACTTGAACATTTAAGTGGGGTAAAAGGAGGTTTCCCCCTCGAAGAGGCTTATTATCTGAAATTATCTCTTTTTCAAGGCGTTGAGTACTTTTTCTGAGATTTTTCTATGCTATATTGATATTTGGTTCTTAACATATGGTATTAGAGCTCAAGGTCTTGGAGTTTCGCTGCTACATCTGAGACACCTTGGAATTTTTGCTATAACTATTTTTCTACAATGTTTCAGAAGGAACTTCTTGCAATATGTTTAGTAGACGGATCAAGGTACGTTGGGTTCAAAATTCAGCTCTTGAGGCATTATACTTTCGTAGATACAGCCTGTACAAGATAGGGTTCTGGAATCATCCTAAACTGAGTCATTGCAGAATTTTCGCTATAAAACCTTTTATGTAACGTTTCAGACCCTAAAATCCATAGGCTATTTACATAAATTATTAAGGTATCTATGGTAAAATGTTAAACTTCTGGGTCATCTTAAATTTGTAGATACACCTTGTGTAATATAGGGTATCTGACTAGTCCTATTGACTAGTCTCAAGAAGGTGTTCCAAGTAAAACAATCATAACTTCTTCCTACAATATCCAAATTGAGTGGGACTAGTTTCATTGGATCGTGGACAGTCTTTATTATTTTTGGTGCAAGTTTCAAAATTTTATATCAATTATTTTGTGTGGAGCACGCTATACAAGTGAGATCTCCTGGAAAGGCCAAAAATCGGCAAGTTGTGGGGAAGTTACCGTAAATTCCACTTGGCACATCCAATTTTGATCAGACCTGTGGCATTGTAGAGAATAAATATCATAGAACTACATAAAAGAAATTTTCATACCCAGAAGGGCCAAAACTTGGGAGATACAACAGAAGAAATATTGTCTAGCAAAACCACCTCAAAATCAAGGTTCAAAAGTGATACTTGGCCAACATGCCACCCAAAAAGGGAACTTCTACACCAAATAAGCCTCCAGAAAATCCTACTTGGACTCTTGATGAAGGTGAAGAAATGCGTAGAGACATAAATGATTTACAACAGAAGATAGTAACAAAAGATGAACTACAAGAGATGATGGAGGGTATAAAAGGGGAGATCATGGAAGTATTGAAAAAATTCGTAACAGAGAAGACACCTGAAAGTGAAAATGCATCCCATGAAATTAATGATGAGGACACAAGAAAGGTGAATCAAGAATGGATAAACTCCAAATTTGGTTTGAAGACCAACCACGTTCCTAAGATTGATATGAGGAAGTTTGATGGCAAGGACCCAATCACGTGGATACTTCAGATGGAGCAATTCTTTGATCTCCATAATGTTCCATATAGACAAAAGGTACGAATTGCTTCTTTACATTTAGAACCTAATCAATTTGTATGG
>JASDQU011100249.1:18233-31032 GCA_032191745.1 Picea mariana | reverse complement strand
TCTAGGAATAAATCAAGGTGTCTTTTGGCATCAATTGTTCCCTCTCCAGAAAATTCTTTTAGAGTACCCTTAGGGGGAAAAAGGAGGTCATGTTGCTCACATATAAGATCGAGGGGGAAATCTCTTGTTCTTCTCCGATTTCCAAATCTTCACCCTTCTTGATTTCTTCCACCACCTCTTCTACCTCATTGTCTTTCTTCATGAGGTTCTCTTCGTGGTTCTTCATGCCTTTCTTCATTTCTTCCTGCCATGTCTGGAGTTATTTTAGGAATATGTTTTTCACTTCCTAGAATATGCATTTTCTTTCTTTTACTTCTGGTGATAGGTCCCTTGTATTTGTCCAGCTTCAATTCCTACCTTGTTCTTGTTCTCTTTGTGCTTGTCTTTCGTTTCTTTTCTCTTGTCTTTCCTCTCTCCTCTGTCTTTAGAGGATTTCTCTTTCTTCTTCTTAGACCAATGTCTACTAAGATCTTTCCAATTCCTCCCTAGTCTCGATTTTTGTAATTACAGGATTATATAGCTGATGAAAATAGATTTGTTGATTATTCAATCCAATTTCTAACTAGGGCTAATCATCGTGAGGCAAAGTCATGTATTTTTAAAAAATGCTAAACTAAATTTCAAATTTTCAGTTGTCCCTAGTATTATCACATATAGTTGTCAAGGGAAATAGGTCGTCCAAGTCTATGGTCTGCACAAGAAGTGTCCAAGCGCAACATTCAAAAGAAACCCATTTTGGGCTCAAAATACAAACATCAGACAATTTCATGTTTCAACGACAGAGATCCCATATACAGTTCATATTAGCAGCTCTCGGACAATTAGAGTTTAAAAGTCACGCAAGGATTAATGACTATTCAAGTGTCTTGAACTCACGAAGTAAATCTGAGCCATTGAAGGATGAGGACTTGCATGGACAGATCTCACACTTTGGGAATTCAACTCTTTGGAGAATTCTAAAAGCAAGCAGGAGAAAAATCCCGAAGCCCGAACTCCTGAAGTGAATATCGTTCATCCAAATCAAGAGGCCACGCGTCACCAAATATCTCACTTTAGGAATTCGACACTTCATAGAATTGTGTGAGAAAGAAGGAGAAAGCTCCAGAAGTAGTTGTGTACCATTGGTCTCAAATCAACAAGATTCATTGATTTTTGCAGCAGTATCACTTGAAATCTTGAACTCCTGAATTAAATCTCGGTCATCCAAAAAAAGAAGACATGTGGAAGCAAGTCTCGCACTTTAGAGGATTGAACGAACAAACAGAAGAAAAAGGCCTGAAGCTCGAACTTCTGAAGTGAATATCGGTCATCCAAATCAAGAGGCCATGCATCACCATGTATCTCACTTTGGGAATTTGACACTTCGGAGGATTGCGCAAGTAGGCAGAAGAAAAGGGCTCGAAGCCCGAACTCTTGAAGTAAATGAGAGTCGTTGATCCTTGTAGAAAGAATCAAGGTCCATCCAAGAGCAGTGCATGGCAGCAAAAGCAGGGCTCTCTGAGATTTCACATCACGACCAAATCGATAAATTCATTGCAGGGATGAAACATGCTCAAATAATAAAATTCTTGAGCCATCATGCAATTGAAACCATGGTATAACGAAAGAGCTATGTGGCAGAGGGTGGTGAATTGCGGGCTCAAAAGAGGTGTGGATCCAAACCACCTTTGATGACCCCGTAATCACGTGCTTATATAAAGTCAAATCCAACAAAAACACATGGCCGCCCCCTAGAATTTAAGTCCCACTCCAATCCTAATGATGATTTAGTTAATGGAAATGGACTGGTAGCTAAAACCTTAGCTCAGTCCATAAATAGAAGGTGTGGAAGCTATGGCCGAGGAGATAGAGTTGTCAGCTCGAGGTACCATGATAGATGGTTTCTTCTTGCAGACCCATACTAGTCCAAGATTTCATCTGACAAGAGAACACACACATAGTCTGACAGAAGGATGTGCAGACGAAAGCCTTGAATGAGATGGTCAGGTCATACTTTTGGAAGTTGTGAACTTATCTAATTATAAATAGATCAGTTTAATTTTTTGTAAAGGGGGGTTGTTTTTCAGAGGCTGGAGAGCCAAGAGAGTCTTAGGAGCAGGGCTCTGTATTTTTTAGTTGTAATCCTGAGGGCCTGGATTGTAGATGTTTTGTTATTGAAGATTCCTTTGAGTTTTTTTTATCAGTTTATCTCCTTAGTTTACATGCTGCCATGTTTTTCTTGTCTGGATGTAATCTCTCTGATCTATGGATTCCTGAGGTGGTAGTGGATTTGTTGTCATCTTGCCCATATTTCATGGTTCATCAAACATTTTATGTTTTTCTCGTCTGGATTAATCTCTTTGATCTATGGATTCCTGAGGTGATAGAGGAGTTGTTGTCATCATGCCCATATTTCATGGTTCATCAGACATTTTCTTTTTTTCTTCTTTTCTGGAGCTAGCATCTTTGATCTATGGATTCCTGAGGTGGTAGAGGATCTGTTGTCATCTTGCACATGTTTCATCGTTTATCAATCAGACACATTTTATCTTCCCTCTCCTCATCACCACATAAATGCTTTGTCCAATAGGCATTTTAAATGCCTTCATTAGTCATGATACTTATGACTTCGTAGCCCAATGGTCCCAAACTGATCTGCAACTACCTTTGTCGTCTTTTCCTCTCTCTGCAGTCTTACTGATCCACCTAATCCAACCATTTTAATCCAATTTACCTTTTATATTGATGGCTATTGGGCTTATCCTCTTGCATTCATAGGGTGATTCTCGCTGCTAACATTCATGGCACCACTGTCGAGGACAGAAGTGAAGATATCTTCCCTGGGAGAATGACAACAAATAGATCCAGTTTTAGATGGTGAACTGAAGTTGGACACATTGTTCTGACTACTCATATTTCACCATGGCGACTCCATTGTTCGAAAATCTATTGGCAAATCCACTGGTTTGAAATGGACAAGATTTTAGCTCAGAGGTATGATTTCTGCAATTTTTCAAAGATAGTTGGTTTTCCTAATCCAGTGCCTAGTAGAGATAAATGGGAAAGTAGCCTTCCTAAATTTCAAGGAGAAGAGTTGGAGGAACCAACTGAACATTTGTTGTATTTTCATGATTTTATTCATCAACTTCATATCATGCATGAAGATGTTAAGATTAATCTTTTCAGGTATTCATTAGAAGGGATTGCTCGTGATTGGTGTCGATCTCTTCCCATTGCAAGCATCAACTCTTTAACAGCTTTTCATGCAGCTTTTAATTTGTTTTGTAAAGAATATTTTTCAGCTGGGTATCTTTATGAAAACTATTGTGATGAGTTTTCTTTGCTTCATAAATATTTTGCTGGTCACGAAAACCAGATTTGTGATGAAGCAATTATTATGGGAGAAAGCATTTTCCATGAAGATCAAGATGTGTTTAATGATATTCATTATGATAGAAATAACATAGAAGCATATGGCATCATATCATATGTATTTGTTGTTTTAAATGTTCATGAATATCAACATGTCTCTTTTAAATATTCTGATGTCAAAGAGAAAGTGTATACATCACTAGATATTTCTCCTGAATGTGAAGTTGAGATAAATGATAAGCTAGTTAAAGAAAATAGGGAAGATTCCTCTTTGTTTTTTCCTAGATTTTCATAATTAAAGGCATATTTTGTTTATTTCTCTTATGAGGAAAATGCAGAGGATATTCTTGTTCTTGAAACAAATGTTTTTGGCATCCCTGCTAATGATGAAGAAGTTATTCCAAATACTGACCAAGAGAAGCCCATTTTTGATGAATATCCCAGCGGAGATGATGAAGAGTAGAGTTTTTTCATGGCTTCTTTGGAGCCTCGTAGCATGGTTCTTGTGTATGATAATTATGAACTTGATCATTGGGAGGGCCATGATGGAGAAAAGGAAGAGATAAATGTGCAACTCATCTCATGTTCAACACTGGTAAATGAGAAAATATCATCTAGGATTAGCCAACCTAAATCAATCCTTTACCCACCTGTACATGCTGAGAACATCAAACAATAGGTAAGAAATGATGCAATGAAGGAGATAATTTCTTACCATTTTAGTGTGCCTTATTATAAATTTTATGAACCTATAGGTATGGATTTTAGTTCTCCAAGAGCATTGGAGCCTTCAAAATTATTCATCTTATCATCATTTGAGGGTATTGTCAATGTTCCAAAACATATTTTCATTATGTTTCCATACTTCCCTTACCTTTTGTGGATAATTTGCAGTGAAAGGAGGAATTATATTACCAAACAGTCTAGGTGGCTATGGTGGAATTTTGCTTTCACCTAGCACATTGTAAAAAATCAGTTAGTCTAGGATTGTGCATAAACAAGCTCCTTCTGGAACATGTATGTTTATTTTCTTTTTGTAAGTAAAGTAGTGTACATATCAGCCTATTGTATTCAATGAAATGTATTTGAGCTCGACTCCACAACCCAACAGCTAAGGCAATGGAACTACTTGTTCTTGGAATTTCACAGGGAGCATGCCATCCCTTATGGAGCCAAATGTTATCACATATAGTTTTCAAGGGAAGCAGGTCATCCAAGTCCATGGTCTATAGAGGAAGTGTCCAAGTGAAACATTCAAAAGTAACCCATTTCGAGCTCGAAATACAAACATGATACATGTTCATGTTTCAAAGATAGATATCCCGTATACAATTCATATTAGTGGCTCTCAGAAAATCAGAGTTTAAAATTCATGCAAGGATTAATGACTAGTCAAGTATCCCAAAGTCCAGAAGTAAATCTAAGCCATTGAAGGTTGAGGACACGCGTCAATAGATCTCACACTTTGAGAATTCAGCACTTTGGAGATTTGCACAAGCAAGCAGAAGAAAACTCTTAAAGCTCAAACTCCCAAAGTGAATCTCAGTTGTCCAAATCAAGAGGCCACACATTTCTAGATATCTCACTTCACGAATTCGACACTTCAGAGAATTGTGCGAGAAAGCAGGAGAAAAATATCGAAGCCCGAACTCCCAAAGTAGATGTGGACCATTGGTCTCAAATCAACAAGAGTCATCGATCTTTGCAGCAGTATCACCTAAAAGCACGAACTCTCGAAGTAAATCTCGACCGTCCAAAAGAAGAAGACACATGGAGGCAGATCTCGCACTTCAAAGGATTGTGTGAACAAACAAAAGAAAAAGGCCCGAAGCCTGAACTTCTGAAGTGAATCTCGGTTGTCCAAATCAAGAGGCCACGCATCACTAGATCTCTCACTTCGTGAATTCGACACTTCGAAGGATTGCATGAGGAGGAATAAGAAAATGGATCGAAGCCCGAACTCCCAAAGTAAATGAGAGTCATTGATATTTTAATCAAGAAGCAAGGTCCATCCAAGAGTGGTGCATGGCAACAAAAGCAGGTCTCTCCAAGATCGGAGATCACGACCACATCGACGACCACGCTTCATTGTGGGGTCAAAACATGCTCAAATGATAAAATGATTGAGCGATCCTGCAATTGAAACCATGGTATAATGAAAGAGATACATGGTGAAGGGTGGTGAATTGCGGGCTCAAAAGTGGTGTGGATCCAAACCACCTTTGACAACCCCACAATCACGTGCTTATATAACGTCAAATCTGACAACAACACATGGCTGCCCCCTAGGCGTTAAACCGTGCTCCGATCCCGAGGAGGATTTAGTTAATGGAAAGGGGCTGGTAGCTGAAACCTCAGCTCAGTCCATAAATAGAAGGCAATGAATCTATGGTCGAGGATTTAGAGTTGTTATCCCGAGGTACCATGACAGTTTCTTCTTGTAGACCCATACTGGTTTGATCTTGTCTTTGACAGGAGAACACACACACCGTCTGACAGAAGGATGCACAGATGAAAGGTTTGAATGAGATGGCCAGGTCACACTTATGGAAGTTGTGAACTGATTTGATCATAAAAATATCAGTTTAAGTTTTTGTAAAAGGGGGGGGGTGTTTTCAGAGGCTAGAGAGCTGAGAGAGTTTTAGGAGCAAGGCTCTCTATTTTTCAGTTGTAATCCTAAGGGCCTGGATTGTAGACATTATGTTGTTGAAGATTCCTTTGTGTTGTTTTTATCAGACTATATCCTTAGTTTACATATTGTCATGTTTTTATTGTTTGGATGTAATCTCTCTAATCTATGGATTCTTGAGGCGGTAGAGGATCTGTTGTCATCTTGCCCATCTTTCATGCTTCATTGGACATTTTCTATTTTTCTCATATGGATGTAACCTCTGTTATCTATGGATTCCTGAGGCAGTAGAGGACCTACTGTCATCATGCCCATATTTCATGGTTCATCAAAAATTTTCTTTTTTTCTTCTTGTCTGGAAGTAGCATCTTTGATTTATGGATTCCTGAGGTGGTAGAGGATCTGTTGTCATCTTGCCCATGTTTCATTATTTATCACTCAGACACATTCTTTCTTCCTTCTCCTCATCACCACATAAATCCTTTGTCCCATAGGCAGTTTGAATTCCTTCATTAGTCACGACACTTATGACTCCATAGCCCAATGGTCCTGAACTAATCTGCAACTACCTCTGTCATCTTTTCCTCTCTTTGTAGTCTTACTGATCCACCTACTTAAACCATTTTAATCCAATTTACCTTTTATTTTGATGGGTATTGGGCTTATCCTCTTGCAATCGGAGGGTGATTCTCAATGCTAACACCTAGTATGGTCACTAAAAATGTTGATGCTTGAATCTGTCAAGACCGAAACGACAACCTCACGAGGATGTGAATCCTCCTGCATTTTTATAGAGGTGGTACTCCTCTATGTTTTATAATGTTCTTTAATACTCTAGAATTTCCAAAATGATATATGACTTTGAGAAAGTCCACTATTATACTCAGAGAAAGATAAAAGTTGTAGAAAATAAAAAAATTTTAATTGAAGAGAATTCCTGAGAGATGACCAGGAACCTTGTATATCACACATCTGAAAACACAAGTAAAATTTCCTCACATCCATCATAGTGAAAATAAATATTTATGATCACACATAAAAATAAAAGAAAATGATCTGTATGCATCAGAGAACTTTAATAGAGTAGACACATGTGGATCTTAAAGGAAGAAAATGATAGACCGATCTCAAATATTTTATACTCAAAACTCAGAGTAATAAAACACAGTCAAAACTGATCCCAACTTGGTTCTCTTGGGATTTCTAAAAAAAATATTAATGTCTATTACAATGCTTTGAAATTAATATTCATTTGTCCAAATGAATGATATTAGGGCTCCCATAGACCATAAAAGTAAATATAAATAAGAAATGGACTCTGGAGAGAAGAAGGTGGGTGGAGGAAGAGTAGCAAGACCTAGAAGGAAGACAAAAAGAAATTATAAGATTTTGGTTAAACCTTTCTAATCAAAGAATCATAATAACTGAGTGAAAAACTGATAAGGAAAGAAAAATGTGATCAACATAAACTTACTATGATGGTATCTCTCTTTTCTCACTTGCTTGTTGATGTCCTTTTATTTTCCTCATTGACAGTTAGAGGAACTGTCTCAACTGTTGTTTCTTGGCCCTCTTTAGTTAACTTATTGATTTCCCTCTTAAACAAATGCTCAATGTAATTCTTCATTGGCACAACATTTATCTCATGCCTAATTTTGATATTAAACATGTCACCTTCTAAATCTCTTAGGTCATGAGAAATACCATGGATCGATTCCTCAATATCTTGATTTTTCATAGAATAAATGATAAGACAATTATCTATCTCTTCTTCACCATATTCAATTATGACATTAAATTTCTCAGCCAATAATCCATTTAGTATCTCCATGTATTCATCAAAGTGTTTCCTTGTCATAAACATTGAATTAAAGATTAACTTGGGATCTTGCACCTGATCAATGCTTCCTTCTAAATCTATTTTTGTGAGCCTTCTAAATAATACTTCTCATTTCACTATAGCTTTATTGCATGCTTGAACACTGTTTCTCAAATTCTTTATCTTTTCTTTCCAACAAGAATTCAACTGTTTGATCCGAGAAAGAGAAGGCAAATCTTCTTCTCTCCTCTTTAATTTTGTCATATTTGAGACCTTTATCCCAAATGGTAAAACAACATTTGTGTAACATCCTTCTTCATTCTTAAAATTAGCTTGGAGATACTCATGAAATGCATGTGCTCTTGAACCAAAAGAAACAATATTTTTAGATACCTCCCATGCCTCTATTATCAATGACATTCTCTTTTTAATATTTTTCTCAACATAATTTTGAACCGTTGTAAGAAAACTTGATGATCCATTTAACTTGATAACATGTGTAGTTGGTTTTATCATTGTCAAAGGACTGGCCAAGATGGGAAGAGACATCAAGGAAATATCCAATTCTTTGATATTTTCTTTTAAGTTGACATTCTCAGCCTCTAAACCATCAATAGGGTTGTCAAGAACATCCCTAGTTTCCCTATGAATTTTGGAAATCTGGGGCAATCACATATTCTTGAGGTCGACCTTTGAGCGGGCTTTCCTTTCTTATTTTTCTGGTCAATTCTTTCTGGTCAAGTGAAGGATTCTTGCTCACTAAATGTTTCATTCCAATAAATTCCAGTAAAGAATATTTTTGAGCAACATGCTCCTCTTGTTCTATTGTAGGAAATGTTTTTTCAATGTCTACTTCTAGTTCCATATCTTATAAGGAAAAACTTTGAATATCATTTTCCAAAAATATTATTTTCTTCCTCTTGCACTTGGGTTTTTCTCTTCTTTCCCACGAGAAACTTGTGTGAAATATCATTGTTTCCAGAGGGAGGATTATGGTCTCCCCTTCCACTAGAACTATTGTTGAAAGTCTTTTTAACTGGGTGGGCCGCTAAACATTGTTCCTGGATGTAGTATTCTTTGGAGTGACAATTGGAGATTGAACACTTCTTTCACTGGGACGTTTTCTTTTTTTCCTGTAAAGATCATCACTGCTAAGTAATGTTTCTAAATCACCAATGTTATATACATGAGTACTTTACCTGTTGACTTCTTCTTCTTCGCTCAAGACAGTTTGAATGAAAGAGTTACTAAAACCTACTGATAGCATATGTCCAACAAAGATTTTGTTTGGATCAAAACCGTTGATCCTTTCAACATACTTCAAACTTACATTGTTAAAATGATTTGAAAATTCATCAATTTTATTTATCTTTCTAAATAACAAGTCTCCAATCCTCCATGGCAGAGGAATAAACTTTTTTTTCCTTTTTTCATGGAAAAAGTGCAACCAAAAATTATATTGCATCACTACCTCTGTAATAAATAAATTATCAGGTAGATAATAAGGAAGGAAAGAAGGATTTTATTTTGAGAAAAATATCCTTATGATATTATGATTCTCCATTTTCTCTATTGTCCCCTTTTTCTCTAAAAATTTGGTAGCTTCAATAGATATCCTGGGAGTGTTTTCTCCCAAAAAATGTTTTTTGAAGACTAAAACAAAGTCATTATACACTTCATAGAAAAATAGAGGGGTTTTATGCCTCCACAATGCTTGATACCAAAGGTAACGAGATCTTCTTCACAATTTACCCTTTTACTGATGGTAAAGTTTGGGAATTGGCAATAATGCACGATAACAAATATGAAATAAGAGGCCATAAAGAAATTTTATCTTTTTTGTAATGTGACAATTGAGAAAATATTTCGATAGAAATGAGATTTTCCCAATAAAAAATAGTATGTTCTTGGACCGTGAAATACATAACATATAAAATTATCTGAGATATAGAAGAAGTGTTATCCTGATTGGTCACTCTCGTGAATAGCCATGTAATTTCTCGATAGGGATTCTTTAGAGATTCAACCTAGATTTTGGTTATGTCTGCTGGGAAAGATGCAAGATTCTCCAAATACTTCGGCAAGAGGTCAAGCCCATTGTTATGTTTCTTTAATGATTCTCTGCAATCTTCACCTCTGAAACTAAGAGTCGCCTCTGAAAACTTTAACATCTTGCAGAATACTTGAGGTGAAAGAGAAATTGGAGAATTCCCCTGAAGTTGTATGATTCTTTGATTTGGCACGTACTTGTCCACATACCATGCAATGATATCTTTATAATAAAAAACCTCTGGAACAAAACAAGTGTGAGCAATTCCAGATTTCCAAATTATGTTCCCATCTTTTTGTGCGGTAGGAGGGGAGGAATAATACCAGTATGCGCTCGACCATTGGAAGTTTTGATCTTCACAGCCAAAAATATTCAGAGTATCACCACAAAACTATTGTCAATTTGCTGCTACCATTAAGTTGACGAAACTATTTCTTCAGCTAGACAATGGTCTGAAATAAACCTTTTTGGAAATCTAATGATATTTTAATCCCTTGGAAAATGAAGATTAAATGAGAATTGAATGAAAAAATCCTCGAGCCTTTCTCCATTAATGACGATCTTTTCGAGGCCTGCACAACAATTTTTATATTTTAAACAATACTTAATGAGTATTGGGAAAAACAATAAAATGGTGGGGATGGGTGTGAGATAATTCCGATATAATATTTTCACAAACCCGCGGTTGTAGAGATAACCAAAAAATATACTAAGTGTGAGGAATGGTCAGTTGGACTCGTGTGCATGAAAAATGGAATACTTTGGAGCCTAACACCCATGACAAGGCTAAAGGTTAATTTATGGTCAAAGTGTAGATCACAAAAGTTGAAGTGAAAAGTGAGGGTCACAAAAAAAGGAGAGCAAATGTTTGAACCCATGAACTTGTGAAATTGTGGAAATAAAATCTAAGTGTCGAAATGGACTTGTGTATGAGTAAGTGAATGGAAATGAAAATGAGACAACCCACGAACCTGCAAACTAAAATATGGCTAATTATAGTAACACGGAAAGGGAAAAAAAGAAGGGATAAAGGAAATGGGAAGAAGGGGAGGTATAGAAGGGGGAAAAGAAAAGGAGTAAAGAAGTGGGGAAAATAGAATGTGGAAGGGAAAAAAAGGGAAGCACAAAAAGTCTCAATATGATTGCACACCAACAAAAGGTATTGATTGGCACAAGAAAGCACTATGTACTACTCTTCTTGACACAAAATTAGAAAGACATTGAATCGATGGGAGTGATGGCATCCTTGGAAGCATGTACGAAACATTAGAAGCACCAATTGGAAGATATTTTGCTAACATATAGAAATGTTCTTCAAGCCAAAATGTATGCCACCAAAGAGGAATGTGGAAAATAAGATACAACCACCGTAGTAGTATTCTTTACCATACAACTATAAAGGCAATCCATATTAGAGTAAATGAGGTGAAGTGGTTGTAGGAATTGTTGGAGCCCATACAATCATCACACCAAGTAACTCCCCATATGGTCTCATTGTGATTTTCGTAGCAAAAGGAATGGAACTCAGATAATGTGTAGTGACTACAGTGCTCTCAAGTTCAAATTGTGTCGAAAAGGGTGTAGATGTTAAGATAAGGATATTTAATACTTAGAATGCATATTGCTATAATGAACATCAAGGGAAGTAATCTTTTTTTTTTTTAATTTTATATGAAGATGTGAAACTAGAACCTTACTCTTGCTCTTTTGATCTAATGGGATTCCTTTTGGGGTGAGTTAATAAGTGGACAAACTTAACCTTTCCAATGAGTTCTTTTATTTTTTATTTCAGCATGACAAAGATCCATCTTGATTTACTCACTTTGCCAAAATTTCCAACAATTTGGGTCCTCTTAAAATAATCCAAAACTCTAGAAGACAATTTTCATGGTCAAAGTTCTTATCGATCAAGGGGAACTATAACTTGACAAAATTCCTACTGAATTTAGGACAAATTTAATGGAAAAGAGATTGAATTTGTCTACTAATTAAATTACTCCATTCCTTTTAACCATATACTTAAAAAAACTAGACTAAGAACATGGATGGACAATCTCTAGGGCTATTCCTTTTAGATCCATAAAAAAATTAAGGCCACGGTAAATGCATTCTAAATTTGTGTGGTGATAAGGCTATGGGACTTCACTTATGTGCTATAGGAATTCACTTATAGGACTTCACTTTGACCTTTATAGAAAATGAAAATCATTTTGTAGGGATAAAACTCCTTGAATTATAACTATACCCATGACATTTTATGGAAAAATTGATCAATCATAACCATAATCAATATAGCACAGGACTGTATGATGTGGAGCATCGTAACCACAATCAATAAATTATATCATGCACCCAAAATGTGGTAGTCTTACATGCAAATGAAGATCTTCATTTATGAAATTATTTGTACAGAGGAGGTAGGAAAAAATGGCAGCAGGAGAAGGCAGAGGAGCATTGTCGAGATTCAAAGGAGCTTGCAAATGCACTTAGAAGAGTTTTGCATGCCAAAGGACAATTCCAATGGGATGAATGGAAATCATTTGGCATGTCTGAGGGTTGTGCATGCCAAAGGGCATTGAAAATTGGTTGAATGTCAACCTTGTGGCATGTAGGCCGATAGTTATCTCAATGTACTTGGACCTAATGGTCCTGAATATGTAATTGTTTTACTTGTTTGATCCAAATAAAGAGATCACAAAGATTTTATTTATGGTAGTAATTTGTCTATAGTGCATTAATGTTTCTCTCTGGAGTTTGGAGAGTGATTATGTTGTTGGTATTTGATTCATTAAATGGAAAATAGAGTGTGTGTCTATGGTGGAGTAGATATGAGTGAACAGAGTTGTAGATTTCCAATTTTGTGTTTTTAACAATGAATGGTTCCTATGCGTTGCAGTTATGTTAATATCTTTTTTTTAATTCTCTGCATTTGTATTGATTGTGGGTTTTC
>JASDQU011100248.1:0-31015 GCA_032191745.1 Picea mariana | reverse complement strand
CACCCAAATGAACCTGTCGAAAATCACCTTGAACATAATCTAGAAAATGTTTCCTATGGGGTGTGGCATGAAATGAAGCCCCTGAATCTACTACGCAAGACTCAGAAATATTATCTACAGAAAGAATCAAAGCATCTTATAACACATCACCTCTTACATTTGCTTCCTGATTTCTCTCCTGTTCTCCATCTCTTTGTTTCTCTGGAACTATGCAATCTTTCTTTAGATGTCCTTTCTTCCCACAATTCCAACACTCTATGTTTTCAGGTATGGATTTGGATCTACCCTTCCTAGAATTCCTGCAGTTCCCTAATCCCTTTTCTTTATCCTTTTTCCTTCCCTTGTTCTCCATGTTAAACACAATACCTGATGTTTCATCTGTGCTTTTCCGTCGCATTTCCTCACTAAGGATAACACCAACAACATCTTCAAATTTTAAAGTATTTGAACCAGAGACACGGTTACTTATAGCCATGACCAAACCATTCCATCTTTCTGGAAATGAGCACAAGATTAGAAGAGCCCTAACCTCATCATCAAATCCCACTTTTATAGAACTTAGTTGATTTGTAACCGTATTAAATTCATTTAAATGATCTGCAATAGACCCACCTTCTGATATCTTCATATTAAATAATATCTTCATTAGAAATACCTTATTATACGACGAGGGTTTTTCATATAGTTTAGCCAATGCATCCATCATATCCTTCGTTGTCTTTTCTTTCAAAATATTGAAAGCCACTGACTCTGCCAAGCTCAACCGTATTGTTCCTAGAGCTTTTTTGTCAAGAATCTCCCATTCTTCATCCTTCATGGCCATTGGCTTCTTTTCTACTTCGCCCAATGGTAGGAATAGATCCTTCTGATATAAATAATATTCCATCTTCATCTTCCATAACTGGTAGTTTTGGTTGTTAAATTTCTCAACCCTAAACTTCCATCTTCCGACATTGCTCCCACTCGAACCAAGAACCCTCTTTTCCTGCGAGTTACCTTTCACTCTGATACCAGTTGTTAGAAAAACAGGACCGTGGAGAAATAAAATAAAACAAATGCGGAAACAAAACACTTAAGATACACAATACAAGAGAGACACAGATTTACGTGGTTCACACGGTGTGGGCTACATCCACCAGAGAAATTTCCAGGTCCTTCCTTTATTATTATCCAACAAATGAAGGGATACAGCCTACATCAAAACCCGCTTTAACTTCCTCTTATTTCTCTCACAGTCTCCTATCTCATAATACAATATTCACCCATCAACCATAGCCACAATACATTTACCTCATAAAATAGGGTTGCCTTCTAGGGAAAAAAACCTTAATATAATTTCTATCGTTATATCTGCGACCTTATAATGAACGATCCATATTTACAATGAAATTACAATATACATTTACAAGGAAATTTTTCCTTTGGGAGCTTTGTCCCCAAACCCCCATCGAGGGACGCTACCCCCAAATCCCCGTTGGGGACCCACCTACCCCCGAACTCCCCAGCGGGGGGATAGGTCCCCCAGACCCCACAAAGGGGGTACCCCCCTCTTTGCAGTCCCCCGTGTGGAAGAGTGTACATACTTATAGGGTGTAAAATATTCATGGTTTACAAACACGGATGAAATAAAGGACCTCTGACTCAAGAACATAATCAGGCTCCACAACCAACAGACAAGAATATCCAATTCCTCCTACTCTTATTTATAGTAATTATACCTTCTACGAAAACTGCTAGAGAAAGATATTTCTAGAAGCATAAGCTTCTATTAGGTCTTCTTAGATTGACTTATTCTCCTTTATTTATTAGTCCTTATTAACTAATGTTGGCCTTTATTACATAGAAAACATATCCTACTGACCAATGACCCATGGATATGGGTAATGTTCAGATCCTAACACATCCTTTCTATTTATTTCTATCTGCGATCTCCTCTCAAGTTTTCCTTCTATATGTAGCCTCCTCTCTAGCTTTGATAGAAATATGAAGAATAAAGGGGTGAATTCACTACAACTACGACTGTATAAATTCATGCACAAAAAAAACAAATAGAACACAATATATGCAACTCTAAATATTGATACTTTGATTTCTTTAGAATGAAGATATAAATACACACATGTTTACTAATAACAAAACTTGACAAGTCATTTCTTATAGATATTTCTACAATTAAGTAGATCTAACTGAAACTCTACTATAATTAGAACTCTAAAAAATCAGCTAATGATAGTAATAATATTCTAACATTTTTTGATTTCTGAGTAGAGTTTGGGGCTTGGGAGAAGGAACCAATTTATATTTTTTCAATAGTGGGCATGGTTGTTTCCATTGCAATATGTAACCGTTCCTCTCGACCATAAAAATAAGTTGGCATTCCATACACGGTGAGCACGTGGTTTCATGATGAATAACACTATTTTGGATTATCTTGGGCGTGTCTACTTGCATTGCAACAACTCACTTCATTTTAGAATAAGCCTATATTTTTTCTCGACCCACTTCATAAATTCATGATTTTGAAGCCCAATTCCATAAAATCTCTCAATGTGAGTGGGTGTGATTATTATTTTGCTTTTAGATTGTAATACTTAAATTTTCCTCAAAGCTAGCAATATTTGAGCTAAAGGCCATTTCCATGGGATAAGGTTTTGATAATTGATTTTGTCATCAAAGGTTTTCATGGTGAGCAGCAATATATATTAAACCCTCATCCAATTGATCAAAAACCTAAAGAGTATAAGAAATTTTGAGGACCTTTAGGGTTCCAAGTTTTTTCATAGATGAACTCCATTTTTTACTCTCTTTACATCCCTTGTTTTGAAGGACAGATGAATCTAAGGTATCAAATATATGATTTATCTATTTCAAGATATAGATGTTTTATTTGTAGGATCTCAAAGCTTCTTTAGCTTCGTCAAAAGCCAACATTAGGTTATTGATCACAGACGTATATTTGTCTTAGGGAAAGTATGTCCCTTGAGAAAAATCCTTATTCAAAACAAAGAAAGACATATGTCAAATCCAAAAACATTATCAACTATCCTTATAGAAAATACACATTCCAATAGTGATAATAAATCTTATATAAATCCAAAATTCCATGATATTATATGGTCCGATGAAAGAAAAATAATTCTATGCACTTGGGTGAATGGAAATTAGTGTGAAATTTATCTAGATGGATTCAATGGCCACCCACCTATTCCATTGTCTCAAAACATAGTTTTCCGCCTTGGAAATTCTTCTACTTTTTTTCAGGTATTGAACTTTTGAGGTTGTTTGAGGCCCTAAAGAATGATCTTTGGACCTTTGTGGGAAAAACAATTATCAATGGCATACTGGCCCTAGACAAAATTTGTAATACTTGGATAGTTATTTCCCATGAACTATTGTGCACCCCAAATGAAGATTGTATACAAAATTAATTCTCATGGGAATTTAACGTATCAACTAACTACACCGGGGCCCACAAACCTTTTGAAGTTTCATCTTTTGGGGTTAGGGTTTTGTAATTTTAGGGTTTTGTCCTTGATTCTTTATGTTAAAAGGCCTTTTCAGACTCATTGTAATCTTATTCTTATCAATGCACGTATCGATCCCATCTCTTCTTAGAGATAAGTTGCCACCATTATAGAGAGCTAATTTCACTTTTTGTATTTTTATAGTCTCCTCATATTTAATTGTTTAATAGAAATTGAGTATTATTATATCTCTATGTTTTTGTCATATTTTTATGCTTCATTTCATTCCCTCATAAATCCATATTAGTAGTATCAATGAATGATGTTATTGATTTGTTTCTTTATGCATTTCCCCAATGAGGTCATGGTATAAGGAGTTGGGATTCAAAATACTTGAGCCTCTGAAAGACCATCCTCTATGACCCCAACGACCTCCTATGGAAGAAGAAATGAGAGATGAGGGAGTAGGATATCCTATCCAACTATTGCTCAAGTAATCCCTCATGCAACAGAGGGATGATATGATGGAGAATTTTTTCCAAATCCTTCGACGACTAGCGGCAACAATAGAAACATATTTCTCAAACTGTTACAAGGGAAAAACTCTCTATGGCGAAGGGTAAACCACAACAGACAGGTATGACTGCAGAAATCAACTCAATTCCAACATGTTCTAGATAAACTAATGTGCAATACGAGGAAGAAGCCTACCTTGATCCAATCATTTGATGTTGTTCCACCGTTGAACACTTTGACCCAAATCTTTACACCTGCAAGAAGTTATCAACAAACAAGCGATGCAAGTATATAGTGACAATATATAAAATGCATTAGCACATCAGATAGCTCAATCCATTAATAAACATTACAAACATGCCCATGGATAATAATCATATATTTGTAAGATATAGATAAGATGAGAAAGGAGTATTTCTATTAATAATTGATCAACATAAGTATCAACATTATAGACTTCCGTGTCGGCACAGTTCAAAACCAAGAAACCAAGTTCCTTCCAACTAGGTCTCCACCACTTCGATACTCCACCAAAGGCAAGCTCATAGCAAAGAGATAAAGACATCCTCTTGACAATAAGGGAAGATCTTGGGGGTTGAACACTTTGTTTAGACTTGAGGGACAAAGGGATGCAGACTCAATATGAAGTAATTTCTCCAGAGTAACTTTTCTCTCAAAGTTGAATTCTTTCTCTCTCTTTTTCCATAGCTCGAAATTGTGCTCTTATAGCCTCCATAATGCAACTGAAGGGTCGAGTCAGAAAATTTCTAGTATATGGAAGGCCAAAGATTAGAGATATTATGTCGTGACATGGAAACCCAACCTCATTTTGTATTTTCTGGCACAAATCCTGATATACACGAGTTGTAGTGGAGCATCAAGCGTATACGCATCTTGCAAAGCATTTAGGAAGTGTATATGTGGAAAAATATATATTTTTGGCTCTGGATTTATCAAAAAGGGGTATGATAAGTCTCCATATGGAAATGGAAAAAGGCCCTTTGTGAAAGATAGCAATGGTGAGGCAAATCTTGCTATAACACAAACAACCACTTTGGAAGCACGACCCCATTCAAGGTACAGGTTAATTTTTATATTCCCATATTTGAAGGTCACATAGATGCAAATGCTTTGGAAAATTGCTTGAATCTTATAAAAGGTTATTTCTCTATGCACAATTTTTCCAATAGGAAAGGGATCACCTTTGCACTCCTTACGATTATCACCCATGTCAAATATTGGTGGGAGAATTATTGTGAGTAAAATTCCACATACGAGTCTGGAATTTTTGAGGTTGAACCCAATTGGGACTCTTTTATAGATGTTGTTAAGGAACAATATTACTCGATTGGAAACTATGACGATCAATACATGAGATGGAGCACACTGCATCAGAAGAGGGACCATACAATATATAAGTTCATAAATACCTTCCATAACTTGTGCACCAAGCTGGGTATCAAATATTTTGAGTGGCATATGGTCCTAAAATACCGTGGGAGCCTACATAGGTGCATCTAAATAGAAATGGAGTTTTTGGACATCTCATGAGAGGGAGTTTATTATCGATATGATGTGAAAATTGAGCTTAAATATAAGTAGTGGATTAAGTGGGAGTTCAAGTATGCAAATTTACAACAACAAAAGTATGAGATATTATTTTCGAGATTAACTGCGTAGTGTAAGTCACTAATCTATGACCCATATTCATGAGTATTAGTCGCAACTGACCAATAATTCTCATGATTTGAATAGTCCACTTAGAACTCATTGCATCAGGTGATGCTCACAGGGGTGAAGAAATGGGATTGAAGCCAATGAAATGAATCACATAGCATCAATCATCACTTTCAGGTCTTGCACCCAGTAACCAAGACTTCCCAGGTGGTCACCCATCCCAAGACGCCTCTGGCTCAAGCACGCTTAACTGTTAAGCGCGCTTGATCCAGAGGCGTCTTGGGAGGGGTGACCACCTGGGAAGTCCTGGTTACCGGGTGAAAGACCCAGAAGTGATGATTGATGCTATGAAATTCATTTCGTTGGCTTCAATCCCATTTATTCACCCCTGTGAGCATCACCCGATGCAATGAGTGCTAATTGGACTATTCAAATCATGATAATTATTGGTTAGTTGTGACTAATACTCATGAATACTTACACTATCCAGTTAATCTCGAAAATAATATCTAATATCTTGCACTACGGAATCCCCTATATGCTTAAATAATAAGAGTTAAGGGAGATCTAACTGGGTAGTTCATAAGGCACAATACTTGCTAAGGTTTTGCAAATGGGGTAGCAAGCTAAGTGGGCTTGATTGTGGGGAAAAATCCACAGTTAAGCGCGCTTGAGCCAAAGGCATCTTGGGATGGGTGACCACCTGGGAAGTCCTGGTTACCGGGTGCAAGACCCAGAAGTGATGATTGATGCTATGCGATTCATTTTGTTGGCTTCAATCCCATTTCTTCACCCATGTGAGCATCACCCGATGTAATGAGTGCTAAGTGGACTATTCAAATCATGAGAATTATTGGTCAGTTGCGACTAATACTCATGAATATGGGTCATAGATTAATGACTTACACTACGCAGTTAATCTCAAAAATAATATCTAATATCTTGCACTGCGGAAGCCCCTATATGATTAAACAAAAGTATGGTAAATATGTCCTTAACTCACAGAACAACTAACTTCAAGACAACTAGTCCAATTTGCAGGTAAAGAAGGATAATGGGAAGATCAAGAAGGATAATAGGAAGTGGTGTGAGTTCCATAAATCCCCTAGCACAACACTAAATAATGCCACTTGAAACAATCATTAGTTGTCAAGATCAAAGAAAAATGTTTCAAATTTGACTTGGGCTCTGATTTAGATCACAACAAAAGGAATTATATCATCGATGCGTAACCCACTACTACTATCATGACCACAACAATCCAAGAAGAAGAACCAGAGGAGCATGAGGAGGGGAATGCCTCTTTCATTCATAGATGTTGGTGAAGGGGAGCCCATTGAATTTCATTGTTGGTAGAGAAATAAAAAATAACCTAATATCAATAGAGGTCATCAAGTATTTGGAGTTAATGAAAACATCACACTCACATCCATAAATCATTGGGTGGCTCTGCCATGGAAGAGATCTTCGTGTCAACCAATAATGTCACCTTTCCTATAGAATAAATCCCTTAAAGGATAAGGTACTATGTGATGTTTCCCCACTTGAAGTATGTTCTGTTCTTTTAGGACAACCATATATGTGTAAACATCACGGTGTTTATGAGTCTCGACCTCGTAGTGTCATTATTACTCTAGGGGTTCAACTCTACACGGTATGAGAGGTAGTTATGACTACTTCCATTTCATTGATATCAGAAAAAAGGTGCCACAAAGTAATATATCATAACACAAAGTTTATCCTCTTTATAGTCAAAAGGTAAATAGAACAACAATGCAAACACCACAACCTCAACTCAAGACCTTTCTGTACAATAGAAGCAGGTCAAAACGTTTTTATAGGAGAAAAAAAGATATTTTGTCTTCACCTACGGGGGCACATAAACAATGCAAAGTCAATAAAAGCTACAAGGGATCCATTCATAGCTCCATTAGCCACATTCCTTTTCAGGTGTGCATGGGGTTCAAACCATTAGGCCCCATTGATATAGCTCTTCATGATGCATATTTATCGACAGAGTCCTCCCACACTCAAACCAAGGTAGTCATGCAACCAATTTTTTTGAATGGATCCAATCACTCCAACAACATGTTCATGACATCCCTTAGTAGGCTAATGCCAACTATAAGCATGACAACTTCTTCAGCAAGGCAAGTGGCTCACCAAGGTTCAAATTCAAAAAAATCTTCCCAATCTCCCATGATAATTTGATGAAATGGAGAATGTATTCCTAAGGGGGGAGGAATGATCCACGTGAATATTGGTGGCCACCCACCTATTCCACTGGCTCAAAACATAGTTTTATACCTTGAGAATTTTTCTACAATTTTTTGGGTCCTAAATTTTTAGGGCCATNGGGGGGGGGGGAATATGTTTTTGACGACATTCAATGGCCCTAGTAAAATTTTTTAATCATCAAGTAGTTCTTTCCAATGAGCTATTATGGGCCCCAAACATAGATCATTTGCAAAAGTAATGCTCTCGGGAAGTTGACATATCAACTAACTACATCGGGGCCCACAAATATTTTGGTGTTTCATCTTCTGAGGTTAGGGTTTTGGATGTTTAGGGTTTTGTAATCATCTTCTTCTGAATGCACATATCTGTCACATATCTTATCAAGGATAATATGCCACCATTCTATCGAGTTCATTTCACTCTGTATTTTTATAGTCTTTGCATATTTCATTCGTTAATAGAAATTGAGTATTACTCTATATTTGTGTTTCTGTCGTATTTCTATGTTTCATTTCATTCTCTCATAAATATGGATAAGAAATTGACATCCCTAAAAGAACAAGGTTCAAATAACTCATAAGTATTCTCCTAGTAATTTATACTTTCAGTTTTGAGACACTTTATATTGAGATAGTATTAGTTTGAAATACTTTGTTTTGTGCATTTCTTAATAAATTTGAGATGGGTCTTTACCTTCTATGTGTTGCATGTATTCCCCATCTGTCATAGCGAATTGAAAGCATGAAGTTTGAAGTGGTATTTTACTTATTTCTACTATTGTGCAGTTGCCTTGAAAATAAAAACAAAGGGGCTTATGGGATTCCTTGCATGTACACATATATTGAAAATAGACTTATGTCAAAATTCTAAATATATTCGATAAAAGTTTTAATATATATTTGTGCTCACTATTAGGCATCCAAGATATTGATTTATATAATTTATTGGGAAATGTGAGAGGGATAGTATATATAATTACACGCCAAAAGTATGCATGAATGCTCTATTAAACAACAAAATAGAGTACATATAAATACAGTAACATTGTCTCAAGAAAAAAAAATTACCTTGATCCATCAATTGAGGAAATATCTCAACCTCACACCAATATAGGAAGCTAAATAGTTGGAGGGAATCTCTCAAACCAATTAGGCCTCAACAACCTCCTAAAATACAGGAGTAGATTCTTTCTTGTAGAGACTAGAACTATAGCTAATAATGACCAATAAACTCAATAATTAAGTATGATCACAACAAAGAAAAGTGGGAGTTACATATCCAAAGAATCCCCCTTAAATAATACTTGTCTTTGCAATTGTTAGGTTAGGTATTCATCATTACCACTTCATTGAATCAAAGCACTTCTTGATCAACAAAGTCTATGTCTAGTCCAATCTGGTACTTTTTCTTCATACCTCGATCATGCATAACCAAACTGCCAAAGTCGATATAAAGAGACAACCATCCACCAGAATGCATGGTTCATCAGTCATTGCAAGAATTGGTTTAGTAGGATTTCTTTTGGGTACATGGTTCATTTAACATCTTGATGAACTCCCCCTAAAAGTAAAACTCATGGTTTCTAGGAACCTCCTACAGTCCACCCATAGAGCATGCATCCAACCCGTGACATGGCTCACTATAGGTATTAAATAAATCTATATTAAAGGTTTTTGAACTACAAATCAATAGGGATACATGACAAATGGGAATGCATGCATAATCATGTATTACAATGATATTTCATTTACATGTTACATAGATACAAGTACATTCATTACATACTCCATCCATGGAGGTACATAATAAAAAATTTCAAGGACTAATACATTGTATCAATAAACATTACATCACAGAGTTATTGTAAAACAATGTGTGACTCACATTAACAAATGGTGACACGTCTATTTTATTAAACATAACTCGCACAATTTACTTTATTTGTCCGCAATCATTTCACATATGTTGCTTGTATATTTTTGTTACTTCCACATGACTTACACTATCACCAACTTCCCCTGGACTAATATATTTGTTGTTCCAGAGAAACATCTATGTTATTCCTACTTATGATTCCAACAACTTCCCTTTACAAAGAATATTAAGGAGATATTTTACATCACAAAATGTTACCAAGAAGGATTTCAAATCATCAACAAGAAATGTTCCACCTCTATAGTTGTTCGCATGTTTGGATTCTTCATTTGCATATATGACCTTCATTGTCATTGTTGATTCATTGTCTTGGATTCACCTATGATTTGTTAGAGTATCTAATTATAACAAAACCACTACATCTATATTGGGTTAGATACACTCAATTTGAATGCTACTAATTCCAAAAAATTCACTTTTGATTTTCCACACTTCATATTGTAATTTTTATATCACTCAATTATAATAATGCATCACAATCACATTTATAGGTTCTCTATTTGCATATAAGTTTCCCTTCCATATCCAAACATACTATCAACTTATTTAACAAAACAATTCAAACTACCTCACTAAAATCAAAACTATGGAACTTAATTGTAGACAAACAACACTTCACTTCCTTGGGCTCCTCACCAATCACCATGGTGGTTCCAATCACATCTTCCATCACTCCTATTCTCAATACCATGACCCTCTCATGATTCACAGTTGTTGCAAATCAAAATGCCACATTTTCATTTCACACCCTAAGTGTCATAAGTGTCACAAAGTGCCACATAGTGACATATGCACCTCGGTAAGTGTCACATTCACTATCACAAATCTTGTATGCACCTTATCAAGTGTTTCATTCAAGTTTTTAGTTTTCACATCCCATTGACACCACAAAAAAAAAATTCATGACCCCTAAGTCATATGGGAGGAGGAAAACCATCATTTCTAGGTCAAAGCACACCTTTTCCTTGGAAACTTTCACCCTTTTTTGAGCATTTATGATGGGTGTCACTCCTTTGCAGTTCATACCAGAGTGCCACCTACCTAAATGGATCTCCCCAAAATATTTCCAAACGGCACCATTATATAAATGGTTCTCCCCCAGAGCCTCCTACAGAGCATCATTCCCATAACTGGTGCTCTATTTTCTTTAGAACAAGGTCGACATTCACCATGTTTTGGCCTTTTTTGCCTTCTTTTGTTTACTCTTTCATAGTATGATTTAAAGGAGATTTTTTCCCAAAACTCCCGATGATATTTGAATTTTTTTGGATTGATTATTTCATGTTTATCACTTATTTTCACCTTCATTGAGATTACAAACATCTTTTACATTTCAAGATTGGTTCACCTTGCTTTTCACTAGTTTGGTATTTGTCTCGTGGTCTTTAAATTATCTGATTAATTGGAAGAGTCTACAAAGGTTTATGTTCGATATTATTTAGAAAATATTTCTCTTTGTAATGATTGAGATCCTTTTTCTTACCACAATATATATTGAATGCTTCTTTCTTGATGTTCATATTTAAGGATTGTTGAGTGATCTCCTCTTCCTGTTTTTTATTATTTGTGTTCTTTGAGTCTCATCACTGTTTTGAGTGCATTTCATGTTCAATATTGTTACTTCATATTCCTTTGTATATGCATCATATTCTTTCATTGAAATTAATGAAGTAGAAATAACTTGCATTTGATTTAGGTTCATTGCATTTATAATCAAACGATCAAAAATTGACTGCATTCAAAGTTTTGGGTGGTAAAATGCATTGGGTTTATGCACTTGGGAATGGAAAATGACTCTTCTCCTTTCCATAAATAGAGTTCATTGAACATAATCCTTTGCATATAATTCTATTTCACTCTTTTGGAGTCAAATTCACCAACATCATTGGTTTTTCTTCCACACCCTTGAGTAAACAATGACCTAATAATCAAACCACTAATTAAAATTGATCTAGAAACTTTTCCTTCTAGGAATTTTGGAAACCTACAATAGCTTAAGTGTAGGGATTTGGAATAGGTTTTGAGAATAAATTTCCAAAGCCATAAAAAACATAGAATCCTACAATAGGGAGAGAAAATACAATTTTCATATAAGCATAGTCGGGAAGCCCCTCTCACACAAGGGATAAACATGAGGTCATGTACAAGAGAGAATTGGATATTACCCATTCAAGGCTCAACCAATCATAGAGGAATGAGCATATAATGGGGGTTTTTCTTGATAAACCACTAGTTTCATTTGGTATTTATGCTTCGTGAATCCAAAATTTGTTCGTGGTCCTTACTGGTCCACTTGTATTTGGTTCTCTAGAAGAACTTTAGAATTGATATATTTCCCATATGTTCAGACTCGAATGTCAACGATACCTTCCTGGAGGCTGACTACAAGATGGTAAAATTAGCGGCCTTTATATTTATGGTTCATACACGAGGTGAGGGAGAAAGGGGAGTCTTTGTTGTACCTAGGTCAGACATTAATCAAACTCACTCAGGGTTCTTGGAGGGTAACCCATGGGTAGACTGTGAAGGAACTTGCACCAAGGTGTAATTTTGTTAAGAAGGTTTACAACATTACTGATCTACCTTATTTATTCTATCCCCTTCTCACTTTGATCCCGTGACATTGGATTTCATCACCAATTAGCGCTTCACTATGAAAAGGTTTGTTTGTTTGGATTGCTTTCTATATTTTTTAGCATGTGTTGATTCTTTTTACCTAGATATCCCTTAGGGTTGAGTCTGTGTCTATGGAATTAGTTCATAGAACTACCAATGAAGGGATCCCTTTTCCTGAGATACCATTTGTTTCTCCTTTTGTGGGACATGTTGGTCCTCCTTATATTTCCACTTTGACTCTTCATGAACTCACTATTGGGTTATCACTCATGTTGTTTTCCACTCCAATAATTGTAAATTCTCCTAGTGCTTCGTCCGTAATCACTCCACCCCAACACCATCAACCTCATATTGATCCTATTCCCTCTTTTCCTGTAGGATTTTCTTCGCATTCTTCCTCTTCTCCTAGTGAAAGCTCTATAAATAGTAACCAGGTAGATAAGAAGAATAAGAAAAGGAAGATTACGAAAAAGAAGAAAATGAATATTGATAATAAGATAAATAATCTTGGGGTTAAACTTTAAACCATTTAAGGACATGTTAGAAGCAATAAACCAACTATTGTTCATCATTTTGGGAGGGTTGATAATGTTGAAAAGTCTATCAATACACATCGCAAACCTAAATTCCCTTGCAAACTTTGTAAGGGAGACCACCTTCTTAAGGATTCCCCTGGTATTCCCAAGGTTGTATAAGTGTGGTTGTGGGGTCATCAACCCATTTCATTAGTGGTTGCAAGTCATGTTGGTGACAAACCATCAATTAGTGATAATAAGGTTGAAAGTAAGAAGGGTAAAGTCAATTTTTCTTGCTTTCTATGTAAGGAAATGCACCGCACCTACCTTTTTCCTCGCATGGATGAAGATTCATACATGTTGGAAAAGATTATTTATGTCCAAGAACAAATTCCATATGAAAACCCGCAATTGGTTGATGAAATAGTCAATCTGGTTCCATCATCATTCAATCTGGTTGATCAGGTGGTCCATCTAGTTCAATCATCAGTTGAGTTGGTCAATCAAGTGATTGGTCTGACTTCAAATTCGATCAATTCCAATCTCCCCTTGGAGAGTGAATTTAAATTGTTCAATCCAATACCACCCTTGGTTGATCCCACTCCTCCTCTGAAGAGTGAGGATGTCTCTCATGTATTTATCATTTCTACATATTATTCTAGAATAGGGGGATCTTCACCCATTCCAGTGGAACCCCCTCTGAGTAATTAGGTCATTCTTTTAGATTGGGGTGCACACCCAAATCTCGTATCCCTTCCTATATAAATTTCCAACTCACCGTTCAAGTTTGTGGTAGGGACATTCCTCAGAGTATTATCAACGAGGGTGAATATGTTAGTATTTGTCTTCCATTGCTTGGAAATCTTTAGGTTCTCCTCTGCTTGTGTCTTTGACTCATAATTTTTTGGATTTTAAAAGAAGGGATAGTCAATCTTTAGGTATCCTTCCTCAGTTTCATGTTACTTTGGGAGGGAAGAATCTCTTTATCAATGTGATGGTATTACATGATCCATTGGATTTTAATTTTCTCCTTAGGCAAGAATATGTTTATGTTATGAAGGTTGTCATGTCCACAGTATTTTGTTTCATGTGTTTCCCTCACAATGAAAACATGGTGACCATAGAGAAAATTTAATTCATTGGACCTCATGCAATGGACAACCATACCAATTTATGGAAAGTTCCTTACATGCCAATGACATCCACCCCACCGCAGGTCAAATATGTGGAAACCTGTCCCATGCATTCAAATTAGAATGAGAAGGAATATCTCCTTTATTTTTATTTAGATTTGGTAGTTGACATGGTGATCTCTTGGATAGGGCTATTAGAGCCTCATATTCCTATCCCTATCGCGTCCCTTGACATGTATTCCTTCCAGAGTATGGTTTTTCCATCTCGTGAGGATCTCTTAGAAGAGATGACTGAGCTTTATCCCTTGACATGTATTCCTTCCAAAGAATTTCCCTCTTGGATTACATGTTAAAGTATGGGTATTTAATCACAATTTATTTGTTGATTTCAAGATCGTTAAAAAATGAAACGCAACTTTGATCATAGTCTATTTTTTTATTTCAAGCTCATTAAAAAATGAAACAGAGGGCCTGAAGTATAGTTTCTATTTTCAAGATTGTGTAAAATTGAAAACTATATCAGAATTATCTGATCCTTTGGTAGTAGCTGGTCATGAGCATAGTCCTTTTCCTAAGATATTCTCATTAAAAAATGAAACAACCTCTCTTGTTGAGTCGAGTCTTTCATTAGATATCATAAATTAACCTTCCTTTCATCCAAATTTGTCTGTTGACCCTTTTTCTCCATATGGTATAGAAATCAGTGACAACTTAAGAATCAATGGATGAAATGAATCTTGGGGGGGCATATCTCAAGCCTCTAGACATCATGCTAGAGAAAAGACACTATATTCCATCACATAGCTAGGGGGAAATTACCAACTACCCATGGGTCTCATTTGAAATATTTGGACACTACATTGGGAAGTTTTGAGATCAGTCTTTGTTCTTTTGTGTGCTTGTTAATACATGAGAATAACTTACCAAGTATAATTTTATCTCTTTTTTGGACTCATAAAATCTATACAAACAAGGAACTCTTTAGAGTTTCCTTTAAGCTCTTTTCAGACTCCCTAAACATGAAAATATTTCCGAGTGAGCTTGCTTCCTTTCACACCCATTAAAAGGTTTTAAAGGGTGACTTTTGAGTGGTAGTATACCTCTTTTTTTTCCTCACAATACTAATTACGAAAAATGACTACTCTAATCACGCATGATTAGAAGAGTTTTCCTCTATATTGTTTTACACTTTTTTCCAGATTGGGAGACTAAATATATGAAAAATTCATGCATGGAGGTGCCTTTAATTTCTTTTAAAACTCCCTAAAAATGAAAAACCATCGATTTTACCTCCTTCGGGCTCATAAAACTATGCATCGAAGGACCTATGTGAGTCTAATCTCCAGGACCCATATGGGACCAAACATCTCCTTCATTAGTTTCATTAAACATATGTATAGGGAATTATCCGAAGGATAAGCTATATCGATAATTTTTTACCCTCATCAAGATCGTCAAAAAATAAAGAGGTACTCGTCTATCTAGATGGGGGAAAAAATTGAAGAAAGCGGGTCAAGTTTTAGGGAATCCTTTCTAGCAGCTACTGTTGTCTCCCTTGAACATGGAACCTGTCTCATTATGTCGTACAATTTGGTAATCCACTTATCTCTAAGTTATCCCAATTCTACATGTCGCCATAATTTTTTGTGCACTCAAAGGATGTTCTTATTTTCGTCACAATACATTCTTGGTAATCTTCGAGTCATTGCTACCAAGTAAGTTTTCATGATTGATAATGTTCAAGGGAAGTTTCATGTCAAACCATCTATCTAGAGTATCACCAGTTTCTATTTCTGGTGTCAGTCTATACACATTCGATTCACCATATGACATCACTTTCCTTTATCAGTTTCATGTCGATGATGGGGGATACATCAAGGACCTCCTTTGATGAGTCTGTTCCTATCGACTTCACAAATTATCTGGGAATTAGACCTAAAGACTAGTTAGTACTTTAGTACCTGCATGCCTCAATGGAATGCCTCCTTGCTTTCGACAATAGGTTTTCATCATTTACCTCTGATTGGATGATTCCACGAATGTTCAACCTCAACTCATTTATTCACATTTTCTAGAATGTATTAGGGTACCTTGGGATTCATTGGCATCATTGGTGATTTACCTCACACTTGTTAATGATTTACATAAATGACTGGTAATAAAGTGGTATCTACCATGTTCTACATCAAATCATATATTCACATAGCTATATTTGTACATCATCAGAATTGGGATGAAGATCCCAGGTTGGGTGTTCACTATATTATGTGAGTTTCCCAATTTGTGATCAACATCATTTGGTCATGTAAAATATTTTAGTATAATCATTATGATGTCAATATTACTGATATATCTATTGTCACATAGATCCACATTATATTAATCTGTGGCTATATTTTGTCATCTTGTAGCTCCACTGTGTATTGTTCATGGCTGTGATCAGTTAATGTCATGGAGATATGGATCCACATTGTATATTTGGTTTCCATATCCTTAGTCATTATTTTAATTGATTTGTAGTGTATTGGTCGGAGGCCATGCTATGATTCATCTCGTATTCTAAGCATAGTTATGCATGCCTTGGAAATGGAACATATATTGATATTGTTTGATGTTTATTTGCAACTTCTATCAGGTTCTCCCACTCCAACACCCTTGCATTGAAGAATTTGTAAAGTGTTTCAACCATAATTTTATATTCTAACCTCACACTTTAGGGGGAATTTGTTACACATCAAAATTCCACATTTGAGTTTCTCACCCTAAGTGTCGCAAGTGTCACAAAGTGACGTATGAACCTTGCTAAGTGTTGTATTCACTATCGCAAGTGTCGTATGCACCTTATCAAGTTTCACATTCACTTTGTGAGGTGTATCCTCCAATTTACACCATTAAAACATTTGTTCATGGCCCCTAAATCTTATGGGAAGAGGAAAATCATCATTTCTAGGTCAAAACGAAAAGTTTACCCTTTTTTGAGAATTTATTAAGGGTAGTGCCCCCCTGTCGATATTGGGGGTGCACACGTGCAACCCCCTCTACCACTATAAGGGAGAACCATTGCTAGGGTGGTTTCATGTCTTTCATTAGGGGGGAGCACCATTCTTGTTGAGAGAAAGGGGGGATCTCTCCCACCTTATTCTATGGGCCAACTATTTGAGATGGGGTTAGTTGTGTTCAACCGTCATGCTTGGGATTCATCCCAGGATATGATCTAAGCCTCACAGAGCCATATAATCAACCATATGCCTCATTTTCTCATGTTTTTTATGCCTATCAAGAGTATATCTTGAGGGATTTCCAAGGTGAAAGGGAGAAGGATTGGAGCATATCAAACCTTTGATATTGGGGGAAGATTTCAGGTATCAAACCAATTATATTGGTATATTTTTGCAAGGGATGGACAAAGATATATTGAATAATTGTTGCATCATCATCCATGGTTTGTAAGTATTCTTTTTGGGTTCTCATTTGAATATACTTGGCCTATTTTCTTCAATCTTGTGTATTTTGTTCTTGTCTATTGTTCCTTCAATATTTGTAGATTAATTTTCTTTACCTAATCCATTAGAGTAGAAGATATTTGTTTCTATTTTTTCCTTTTTTAGGTATCAATTTGCATCAAGGAGTTTGGAGGTCAATATTAGATTGGAAGTAGTGAGTAAAAACTTCAAAACAAGGTGTATCAGACCCTTTATCCCTCTCTCTTTCTGATTGGTTAAACTTAATTCAAAGGGATGTTAGTGCCTTCTTGTAGTGTTTCTGTCTTTGTATAAGGGTTTGTAATCCAGGGGATATTTCACCTATCCATAGAGGAAATATTTTGTAACAACAAATACGTCCAAGGTGTCATAATCTGGTGTTAGCCTCACATATTCCTTCTTTAACCCATCAACCTCAATATGGTGCTTACTTTCTACATATTCTTCACTGCATCCTTTGTCTTCTTGTTTTCTTCTGGTACATCAACAATAAGGAAAAGGGTATTTTTTTCCTTTGAGGATTTGTATGGGATATATTTTGAATATGGTCGAACCATGCTATGTGTTTTTCTACTCATGCTCACAAGACTACACCTACTTTATTCCAATGTCACTCCATTTCACATCCTTGGAATTCTTTATCTTGAAATTCGACATTGATTACATTCCATTTTTTGCAAGATTGATGCAATTCCTAATATTGATAATGATCTAGGTAGTTCCAATTGTATATCCATCAAATACAAGCATGCCATGTGTCACTTCTCCTACATGAATTTTCCCACTACTTTCACCATCGAAAATAAAAATCATAAAGCGTTGGTTGAATTTGAGCTTCACTTTCTTCCCTCCAATTTTTTAGGCCATTGCATCCTAAGCCCATGTAGCATGTTAATCCATAGAGAAAGTCCTGAGACAAACATTGGCATGCCTAGATGGACATAATATTTTTTTCATGGATCAAGTTTTGGGAGAAGATATTGGTCATGGGCCATTTATCTGGTTTATTTAGTTCCACCTCACAACATTGTTTCCACTGCTTCTGGAGATCGATATCACAACCTAGATATAACCTGGGAATATCCTTATTTTCTCACATTCACGATAGTAGGTTAAACTCTTCGATAAGTGGCCTCATCCTTTCAGAGGTAAACTATTTTTTGGATAGGTATATTTCTCATATTCCACAAATTCTCTCTTTTCAAGATACCAATGTACAACCCTAGCAGTGAGTTCATTACTACAAAAACAATTGTCCCATTGTTATTAGCATTATAGGAAATGAAGACACCTCACTTGTTAGCATGCATGCTCCCTATAGTGATGACATCAATATATATATCTGTGTCATGCCAACAGTTCTAATGGATATTATACTCAACACATAGAGATTGTCATTAATGAAATCATCCATAGCTATGATCATGTCAATAGCAACACATGTGATCTTCATGTCCATGCATTTTATTGAAAGGGTCCATCATGTTGATTAATTGGGTTGGTTTTCATTGATGTCAACCCTTGAAGCAAGTTTGGTAGAAAGTTCTAGTAGCCCCAATAGTATGGTTAAGTGATCGAAGTTTTTTTGAGGTATAAAGGTATGCAGATCAATGTATTTGTAGGTAAGAATATTCTATATGGATAGTATATGTCGTCCCATTTCCGATGATATGTGGAACGTCAAATAACTCCTCACGATAAAATAGTTATGGTTCTTTGAAGTAGAATAACACTCATGAGTACTCTAGAATCCCCTAGAAGGTTCAAGAAGTCAATTTATTCTAGAAGCTCCTAGAAGACATTTACTAGTCAAAGTGGTTGCAACTATGATTTATTCATGAGTTAAGTTGTTGCAAAAAGAAAATAATTAAAAATAAATTAGTTGCAGCTAGAAGCGATGAATTTTACTAATTAAAAATAAAGTGGTTGTAAGTGGATAAATTGGTTAAAACTTTGTTATCCCTAAAATATGGAAATTGGGTAAAGTAAGTTAGGAGGTAACCCCTTGAGGAAGCTACTTGGAGAGTATAAATAAGAGAGAAAGGGTCTCATATTAGCACCTATTGAGCACATTCAATATCTATTATTTTTTGAAAGGTTTATTACAAGTAATCATTGATACATATGAAGTTATGCAAGTATTAGGAAGCAAATAAGGGTTTATGAAGAATGTTTTAGAGTTGTATAATTTTTGAAAAAACCTAGTTTTTGAGGAGTATGTGGGTTGCAAGAGAATAGGTCGTGTACATACGTGGGATGAAATACAGGAGGCTACATACATACATGGGATGAAGAAGAAGAGGTCGCATATAGTTGTAAAAATACTTGAAAGCTTTAGTAGATGAGGATGGAAGTTCTCTAGAGTCTGAAATCAAGTTACTAGGAAGGTCTACAATGATCAGGTACACCATATCTATCTATAGGTTCAAAAAGTATGTCATACTCTTATGTGTAGTTGGACACTATTATCTACAAGAGATATGGTTATGAGAGATTGAGGATTTTCCGTAGAGAGGTTTATGGTTGTATGGCACTTGTTGTAGGATTCATATCTACATAAATATAGTACTTGTATGTCTATCATTTATCGTTGGTACATCTTGTTAGTTTTAAAGCTGAGGCATATCTTGTATTTCCTGATACATGGTTGAGGGTTTTGGTGGTACATGGTTGAGGGATTTTGGTGATGGTGTGTTGATGAAGTTGTTGGTAAATTTTGAGGTTGCATAATAGTAAGGTTTTCATGTCTAGTCCATGTGATGGTTTATTACACATGATTATGATTGTATGCACATGTATGGCCCATGACTAGAGAGACATAGATGCACATAGTTTGAGTGATATTCTTGTGCTCTTGGGTATGATATATATGTTATCATATCTGATCTATTAAGGAGATTATTAGTATAGGTTGTTGGTATACTTGGTATATGTTTGTACAGGTTATTGGTACAGGTTGACTACATATTATTGATATAGGATGACTACATGTTTTTGGTATAGGTTGACTACAGATTATTAGTAGAGTTTGGTTACAGGTTGTTGGCACAGATTGGTACATTTTTATAGTGGTATATTTCATAGTGATAGTGTGGCAATGGTTTCATAAAATATTGACACTTATATTTCAAGGAGGTTGGAAGGGGAAAGGATAGGTGGTTGTATTCACTTTACCGTTGTAGCTGGAGAATGTAGGGGGTTGTAGTCTCCTTCTAGGTGTAGTTAGAGAATTGGGGAGTTGGAGCTTCCCTCAAGTTGTATCCTAGAAATATAGGGCGTTGGAGCCTCCTTCCAGTTTCATATAGAGAACAAAGGAAGTTGGTGTTTCCAATGAACATAATTCATAAATACCTATAAGAAAAAACACTTTGTTTTTATGTCCCGCATTGGGTTTCCAAGTAAAAATATTGGTGTATTATGTATGTGTATGATTTCTTATTGTTCATGGTTTATTTATTCTGCAATTTTTGAATGATGAAATTAAATTGATCATGAATATAAACAACACTTATATACTAAATGGATTAAAAATATCTATTACCGATTCACCCCCCCTCTCAGTAATCCAACAATTGGTATCAAAGGAGGTTCCTTCAGGGATCAGTTTAACCACTGAAAGGTAGATCGTGTAGAGAAACAATATGTATAAAAATGGAATACCACATTTTGATGGAAAGAACTATGCATTCTAGAGAATAAGGATGAAAACATATGTATACACACATGAATTTGAGGTTTGGAAATCAGTAGTAGATGGATATAAAAAACCTAAAATTCCTCCAACAAATGAAAATGGAAGGAAACTCATTCTAAATAATTCGAAATCCAAAAATGGCAACATGAATGGTATAGTTGATTCGGTATATGTAAAATTTATGAATTGTAGCTCCGTAAATGAGATTTGGAACAAACTTCAGAATGTTTATGAAGGAGACACAAACATCAAGGATGAAAATATTCAAACTTACAGAGGTCAATTTGAATAGCTAAATATGAAGGAAGATGAAAATAGTTCATCTTACTTTTTACGAGTTGATGAAACAATGAATTCAATTAGAGGATTGGGAGAAGAATTTGATGAATATATTATTGTTCAAAAAGTACTAATATATCTCCCAATGAGATTTGATCTTAAGATCTTAGCACTAGAAGAAATAACATATCTGTCTTCAATAAACATGGATGAGCTACATGGAATATTCATAGCCTATAAAGTGAGAAAAAAATTTGATTTTAGTTACAAAAGAAGCAACATTCAAAGCATCCAAGAATTCAAAGAAAATGGGAAAGAAAAAGTCAAAGTTAGATAGAAGTAGCAGTGACATCTCAGAAGATGATAAAGAAGTATCCAACTTCATGAGAAGACTGAGAAAGGGAGCTGACCAATATAGAGATAAGATTCCATTGATATGTTTTAATTGTGATGGTATTGGTCATTTCTCTAACAAATGTCCCCATAAGAAACATAAAAGTAATGGAGAAGATGAGTCAAATAGAAAACAAATATACAAAGGCAAAAGAACCAAAAACAATTTTTTCAAGAAAATATTTTGTACCAATGAAGACAACACCTCATCAGATGAAGATGAAGTCAGTGAAAGTGATACATAGAGGATTCTATTAATGGAAATAAAAGATTCCTATGAAGAAGGAACCTCAGAAGAATATGAATATGCATAATTTGACTACAAACAAGAACTGTTGAGTGCCATAGAAGTTATAAAAATGAAAAGAAGAAAAACAAGTCACTACAGACATAACTAAAAATAAAAGAGGAAGCTCAAAATTACATCTCAGAATAACTATAGCATATGATGACTAAATTAAAAATCCAAGTTGAAGAAGAAAAAATAATTAAAGAATCACTCAAACAATGGTTGGAAGAAAAAGACAGGATCATTGGAGATTTGGAAGAAGAGATTGCTACATTGAGAAAAGACCTTTAAAAGAAAAACATGCAGAATAGCTCTAAAGTTTTGGATAACATTATTAACTGTCAAATGCCACATAATGACAAGTCTGGAATAGGATAAGATCAAGAAGAAAAGGGACCAAGATCCAAATAAATAGATCAAGAAACACAATCAAGAAGTTATGCATGAACAGTTAGAGGAGACAAGACGTTTTACAAGGAAGATCGCAAAGACACTCCTCCACTTAGAAGATTTAGATTTCATAATTAGCGACAGGTAGAAATAAAAAGGCCTCAATAAGAAGAAGGGTCCATAAGAGTAACTTATTTTATAATATCTACAACTCCCAGGTGTCAAACTATCTTTCTGGTTTATGTTATTAATGCAATAATTTTGGATATCAGGTTGTGAATTGCAGAGAAAATAACAAGAACAGATACAACCGTGAAAGTTATGCATGAAATAATTATTCAAGAACGCCTAGTGAAACACATAATTGAAGCTACAACATGTTTGAATCCTTTAATATTGATATGGAAAGCTACAAGTGCAACAACTTTGGACACATGGCCAAATATTTTAGAATGACAATTCCTCTAAGAGAATCACAAAAAAATAACAATAGTCATAGACATGAACCTCAAAGAATATGGATAAGGAAGTAGAATATTTTCAAAAATGAATTATGTACACTTTCTCTACAAGATAAACACAAGAAACATGGTTGTTATGTTGAAAATGGCTCCTCAAAGAACATGACAGGTGATGAGGACATTCTTCTAACTTTGAGAAATAAAAGAGATGGACCAGACTCCTTTGGAAATGATGACACAGCCAACATAATCGGAAGATGCAAAGTCAAAATTGGAAACAAGGATACCAAGGAAGAGAATGTTCCATTAGTGGAAGATATGAAACAAAATCTTATGAGTGTAATTCAAATGTGTGACCAAGGTCACAAACTTGTGTTTGATTCACAAAAATGTGATATAATATGTTGGAAATATGGAAATACAGGTTGGCATTGATGGCATTGGCATTGACAATAGATCTGTGATGATGATAATAGCATTGATATTGACAATAGTTTTGTGATGATGATAATAGTTGTAAGAGAGAAGAGGTATTTCAATTTGGTGAGCTTGAATTCTGAGTAGATATTATTCTAAAGATGCGACTCTTGAACTTGGTTACCATCTCAGGAAAGAAGGACTGTGCAAGATCCATTTTATGGAAGCTAGTATTGTTATGAATTTTCTACAAAATATTTCTAAACTGGTAATAACACCATATTCAATAGAGTTCAGACTGGTACTTGAGTTATTAGAAGGATTTAAACAATTTTTTGATTAGTTTCAAATCCACTTGTGACAATTCAATTTCTATGAGAGAAATGGATGCAGTCTACTTATGTATACGATGTAGCACAGAGGAAAAATAAACATAGTAATGAGAAGACCATGCCTTAGGGTCTTCAAAATTACTTTCTAGCTACTGTGCAAAGAGGTTGTTCCAGAAACACCAAACAACAACTTGATAGCAATTGAAAGTGACCAAGGTGGAGAGTTCTCTATGCTTGTCATACCTAGAAGTAGGTTATCCCTAAGCAGTCTCATTATCCATGATCAAATAATCAAAATTTGAACTCCTAAGGAAAGTATTGCATTACATGAGATCATTGAAGTGGGATAACCTGAAGCTGATCATGATGGTGGTATGCCATGGTATCTGAACCAAAAGAAACAATGAGACGATGGTTGGGTTAAAGATCAAATTTTTTTTTAGGAGAGAGAGATCAAACAAGGATGAAAGCATTCAGGATCTCAAATATAAAGAAGATATGAGCAGAGAAAAACAAAGGGATGATTCATGGAGATGAAGAGAAAGAGAAGAAGAATGCAGATGATGCAATTGAACTTAAACAATGCAGACACAAGATCTCTCTAAAAGTGAATTATGGGAAGCAAGGAATGCTCTCGTGGGGTTGAAAGTTAAAATAAACCACAAGTCTTGCTCTCAGAAATTCACAATTAGAGGTTTGATGGAACATGAAACAAACAAAGCATGGAATATCTCTCATACTAAGCGATGGTTATCATGGAAGTTCGATGGGTAATGGTTGATCATTGCTGCAGTTAGCTCTAAAGTGAATTAAGAGTTGTAAGTGAAAGTCTCAATAATCGTCCAATCAAATAATCGACCGTGGTGATTAAATTATCGATTAGGATTTATCCCACATTAGTAAAGGGGAAAGGTTTATATGGGTTCATATTGACCGCCCTTACTATTCCTATTCGACGGGTAGTGAAAAGGTATGGCGGGGGCTCTAGGTTCTTGGAATTCACTAGAAGATCACCAGCCTAGAGCCTGGGATGACCTGTCAGGCCCCCTACCTTTTGGAAGAAATTAATAAAACTATTGATTAAATATTTTTATAACTGTTTAGCATGACAGTCATATGAAGTGATTGTGGGATTAGGTGCGTTCGATATTCCGGTTGGTGGTAAGATTACCTATTTTATCAGAGTAGTTGGCATAACACCAAGTCTAGAGGATCACCAAGTTCACTACCTTGTAAATAAACATTCGGATGTTGAGACCACTATTTTTTTTCGGAATATGTAACAAAATGATAAAATTGGAGGTTCTCCATGTTCACTGAAACCTTGCACAACACCAAAGATCTCACATTGTCACAATTTTGGTAAAATGACAAAGATCACGACAAACGTGGAGCACAGGAAGAAGATAGCAGAGGATATTAAAACTACACCATAACTGCTTAAAGGTTTACATGTTGTCATGTCCATATGATCACCAAGTTTAGTAAAACCCTACAGTAACACAAAGACAATAATTGCATGAATACACAATTAGATTGAATATTGGTTAAATAATTCATGCAATAAAATATGGAACTAAATCAAATAAGAATGATAACTGTGTTTAATAAAAATCAATGATAATTAGATATATAATCTATTAGATGAAGAAGTGTGATGTTTATGAAAATTTGTGTTGAAAATTTTAAAGACTTATAAGTATGCTGAGATGTGAAGGAGAAAAGTATGTCTGTCAAAGAATCATTGAAGATCAAGAATAAAAGGAGACATAGCAACAATTATGATGTCCACTGTTTGATATAGAAGACCTTTATTGGACTGCATATCCTATTTCTATATTGATGAACAAAGGGTGGTTGGGAGGTTCTAGGGCAGGTTGGAGCCTGCACGGGAGTAGGTTCTTCCCTTTCAATTGTAGTTGAGTAAACAGGGGGTTGTACCCTCCTACCAGTTGGATTTGGTGAATAGGAGTGTGGGTGCATCCTGATTAGTGGGTGTTGATCTAAAGAGGAATAAAACATCTTCCTTCTATTGTAACTTGTAAAAATTTTTTTTGCAGTTAATAGAAAAGTGTTAGTGTTTTTCCCAATTGGGTTCCACAATATAAGATTGTGTTCAATTTTTGTTTTCATTAACAAAAGTAAAAATTTGATAAAATTATTGTGTCACTAATATACCCCCGCCCCTCTCAGTGACAAGATCTGATCCTTCAATTTGTATTAGAGTGAGTCTCTTCACTAATGGTTTAAATCACTTGAAGAGAAGTATACATCAGAATGCATCAACAATTGAAGATGTCATTAAAAGTCCCCCTATTTGATGGTGAAGACTATGTTTTCTAGAGTGTTAGAATGAAACTGTGTTTGATGTCCATTGGATTAGAAGTATGGACATTCGTTGAAAAAGGATATGATGTTCCAAAAGTCACTCCCATAGAAGAAGAAGACAAAAATAAATTTTGGGAATATGCAAAGGCTTTAAACACACTACAAGATGGACTGAGTAAGAAGATCCTTGCTAAACTACTAAACTATAAAAATGAAAAACATCTCTGGGATAAATTGGAAACTATGTATGAAAGAGATTCCAAGGTAAAGAGGGACAAACTTTAGACTCACAAAGTACACTATGAAGGTCTAAAAATGAAGGACGAAGAAAATATCTCAGAGTACATCAAAAGAGTTGATAATACTGTTAATGCAATCAGAGGTTTGGGAGTAGAAGTGTAAGACAATGAGTTAGTTGACAAGATGCTAAGAACACTACCTATGATATATAATCCTAAAGTGTCCACTCTTGAAGATCGAGATAATATAGATCGACTCGCCATGGATGAATTGTATGGAATCCTCATCGCTTATGATTTAAGATCAGGTCATGAGAACCTCCCAAAAGGAGAGGCATCCTTCAAGATGCTCAAGAAAACAAAAAATCAAAAGCAAAAACCTCAACCCAACCATCATGAAGAATCTGATGTAGAAGAATCCAATTTTATTAAAAAACTTCAGAAAAGATTAGGGAGGTACAAAGGCAAGCTTCCTTTCAAATGTTTTAATTGTGGCAAAGTTGGCCACTTTCCAGCCAAGTGTCCCTATCCCAAGGAAGACCCCAAAGATGAAGAATACACAAATAAACAATACAAGAACAAGGGAAAACCCCACTATAAGAAAAAGTATTACAAAGGGAAAAATATTTTTTACTCAAAAGAAGAAAACAACAGTTCATCCGAGTCTAGTGACAATGATGATGATGAAGTGATTTTTCTAGGTATTGAAGAGTCTAATGAGATAGAAGAAAATGATCGTGAGGAGAAGTCAAAATATGAAGAAGAGGTTAATATGGAAGAAAACTTCCCAGTGCCTTGGATGAATTAAGAAGATACAAATATATATATAGACATCTAAAAACTTTTGTAGTTGAAGAAAAAGAAAAACATGAACAAAAAAAAAAGAGATGGAGAAACTCATGAGGAACCTAGAAAACCAAATCCTAGAAGCAAATAGGATGGAAGAAAGTCTGGAGAAGTCTCTTAAAGAGAAACAAATAACCTATGAAATAATGGAGGCATAATTAGTTCACCTAAAAAAAGATCTTGATGAAAAACCTATCCAAACAAGATATGAAAATAGCTCTAAAATATTAGATAAGATTATATCCACACAAAGGGATTCAAGTAACAGAAATGGAGTAGGTTATTCTCAAGAATAAAACCAAGTTAGCTCACAATCTTATGCAGATTCTCTCGTTTGTACATTCAAGAAGAAAGATGAAGAAAAGACAAGCAATGTTCAAAACTTGAGAAGACTACTTCCACCCATCAAGAAGGAATATAAGCCAACACCAAATAAGGTTTATCAAAACAGGTCTCCTCACATTTTCTTTGGTTATTTATTTGCATGCTTTAATTTCGGACACAAAGCTATGAATTGTAGATCATATCGAAGGAAAAATGTGAGCGTTTATAACTATAATCATAAGGATAACCAAACAGTAGATCAAGTTAAAAGAAAAAATTATAAATCCTTTGCACCTCTACAAGAAGGGAACTCAGAAAGATTCAGATTTCATAACTATGTACATAAAGAAAGTAATTGTATATTAATGGAAATCTTAGAAAAACCAATGTTCATTAGGGAGAAAAAGAAGACTTGTAAAGAAAAAACATCAAAAAAGGAATGTCTTATTTCCTTGAAAGCCCAAGATAAAGAATATCTCTGGTAGGTTGACAATGGTTTCTCAAAACACATGATAGGAAATAAGGACAAGTTTTTGAACTTAAATAAACAAAAGGGTAAAGTTACATTTGGTGACAATGCTTCATGTAACATACTTGGGAAAGGAACTATGAATTTGGGAAGAGACAAAACCAAGAATCTGTTGCTTGTTGAAAAATTGAAACCTACCCAATTAAGTGTCATCCAAACCTATGATCAGGGGCACATTTGCATATTTGATTCCCATAAATGTGAGATTAAGAAAAAGGACTCAAGAAAATTGGTTGGTACTGCTCCTATAACTCATGAGAATGTATATATACTAAATACAAAATTGAATGAAGAGTGTCATATAAATTTAGTGGATGAAATTTGGTTATGGAATAGAAGATCGGGGCACATTAACTTTCACAATTTAGTGAAATTCAACAATATTAGGGCAGTAAGAAACTTTCCAAAGATCACAAAACCCTCAAATCTTATGTGTAGACATTGTCAACTAGGGAAGTAAACTAGAATAAGGTTCAAAAGGAAAGAATACTCAACCTCAAAACCTTTAAATATTGTTCATACCAACCTGTGTGGACCAACAAGGACCAAACGTTTGCAAGGAGAGTCCTACTTTATATTTTTCATTGATGATTTTACTAGAATTGCTTCAGTATGTTTCCTCAAGGAAAAATCAAAAGAATTTAACAAATTCAAAGATTTTAAGACCCTTGTTGAAAACGAAACAGAGATAAAAATAAAATGTCTTAGATCAGACAATGGTGGTGAGTTCACCTCAAAAGAGTTTGACCTCTTCTATGAAACTCATGTAATTAAGAGACAATTCTCTATTGCTAGAACACCTCAGCAAAATGGGATTGTTGAGAGGAGGAATAAAACAGTCCAGGGGGCTGGAAGGAGTATTCTCAATGAAGCAAGATTATCTGATGGATATTGGAGGGAAGTTGTAAGCACAACAATATACATATTAAACATAGGTCACCTTAGAATTGATAGTAATAAGACTCCTTATGAACTATGGTTTGGGAGAGCTCCTTCGGTAAAATACTTCAAGGTCTTTGGAAGTAAGTGTTAGATCAAAAGTCTTGATGAGAATCTTGAAAATTTTGATGCTAGATCTAATGAAGGTATCTTTCATGGATATGATTCTACTAAGAAAGCATACAAATTCTACAATATTAGATTACATAATATTTTTGAAAGTGCAGATGTTAAGGTGGATGATTTAAAAAAAATAAAGATCAAACATGAAGAGACCATACTTGACAGTGAAGATGAAGATGATGATGAGTCAGTTGGTACACAAGCAGAAGAAGAAGAAGAGAATAAAGAAGAAAATGAATATATACAAGAGGATGAAATTTATACCAGTGAAGAAGAGGAAGATTTTCTAGAAGAAGAGACAAGAGAAGAATCCCCAATAAGAGACACAAAGACACCCTCAAGAATAACTCAAAAGAATCATCTTGAAGACCTGATTATTGGAAATAAACGAAATTGAGTGCAGACAAGAGGACAAATGTTGTATCAAACAAAAATAACACATTTTTCACATATTGAGCCCAACTCAATCAAAGAGGCATGCAATTATGAGAATTGGGTCAATTCTATGAATGAAGAATTGGACTAGATTGAAAAAAATCAAACTTGGGAACTAGTTCCAAGACCAAAAAATAAGAATGTCATTGGAACTAAATGGGTTTTTAAAAACAAAGTGAATGAGAATGGGCAAGTAATTAGGAACAAAGCCAGATTGATATGTAAAGGGTATGCTCAGGTTGAAGGGGTAGACTTTGAATAAACCTTTTCACATGTGGCCATATTAGAGGTAATTAGCATGTTCTTAGCATTTGCCAGCTACAAAAAATTGAAAGTATACTAGATGGATGTCAAGTTAGCATTTCTCAATGGAAACTTAAAAGAGGAAGTCTATATTGAGAATTCATAAGGATTTCAATTAAATAACAAAGGATAATATGTCTTTAAACTAAATAAAGCACTCTATGGGCTAAAACAAGCACCCAGAGCCTGATATGCAAGACTAGATTCTTATTTACAAATACAAGGCCTCAAAAGTGATCTAAAAATGAAGAAGACTTGTATTCTTGAAAATATTTGCAAGTAAAGTTTATGTGTTAAAATGAAAATGGATCAACTTTGCAACACAACTAATAATAGGATTTACTCATTCAATATGCATATAAACAACATCATAATCAATGAACAAAAAACACATAACATAGCAAATGATAAAGGAGTTCACCCCTCTCTTGGGCTACATCTCCTGGTCCAGCTTCCAATGGATCATTTGTATTATTTTATCAAAGTGCTCAAAAATGTACTTTACAATGCTCAAACTGCCAAATAGACTGCTCCAATGGCTTCAGAACGTCCAAAAACCCCTAGATGGGCTTTTTCGGCACCTCATTTGGCAAAAAATTGAAGAAGATAGGCTTCCTGGAAGTCCCCCCTTCAAGCTTGTTGTCTCTGCATCTACAAAACGCAACTCCTATGGCTCAAGCTAGCCCACATGCTTATTTAAGTGTAAAAACCTAGCATCGGACGCAACTGCACAAACGGTGTGAACTGTAGGACAGTTACGGGCGCACCTAGCCCTTAACCGTCAAGGGCCAGGTCATATTAACCCATGCGACCACGCGCTAGCATAAATATGGGCTCCCATTTCAAAAGCCAATAGTCAAAGGAAAAATGGCGGTTGTTGTAATAACCATTGGAACAAATGTTAACCCCTGTGTGCGGGCCATACACCAAAGTTGTGGGTCATATATGATATAGCGTGCGACCAAGGGCTAGGGAAAAGCCCCGGCCCAGTCGCGGACCAAACCACCCGCACATTCAAACTTTAATACAATTCATGCCATATATATATTAAGTAACAAGCGGTGGCATGCTGGTTGGTGGCTCTTTGTCAAGTCGTTTCCCCTGCCCGAAGCTCACGG
>JASDQU011100247.1:34586-52842 GCA_032191745.1 Picea mariana | reverse complement strand
CATAGCAAAGAAACTCTGCCAAATTTCCAAGTCCATTTTGTCCCAACCCTTTAGCCTTGCCTCAAGCTTTAGGAGAAGTTCAAGCAACAACAGTTGGAGGACAAAAGAAGAGGAGGAGCCCAATTAATTGGACCCCTTAATGCAACATTTGAATTAAGGGGTCCAATTTATGAAACCATGCCTCAGGAGCAGATGGATAATTTGGTCACCTAGTCCATGCCTAAAAAATCTTGCAACATATCACAGAACTCAAAAATGTTGCTTCGTTAGTCTTTTATGCCTTGAGAAGGAATTGGCCAAGAGTCCCCGAAATTGTTTGGGATGCGACTTGCAACTGGGAATAGAACAAATACCGAGACTCAGATTGAGGAACTGTCATTTCTTTTTTTATTTCTAGCATAGGATTTTAACTAGATCACCCCTCACTTCCAGTTCCAACCCCTCGAAAGTTTTTTTTTTCATCGATTTTGATAATTAGTGCTCCACTCAGTAAGAAGCAATGTAACATTTGGAATTAGGGGTCCAATTTATGAAACCATGCCTCGGGAGAGGATGGACACTGTGGTCACCTAGTCCATGGATAAACAAGCATGCAACATTTCATAGAACTCAAAAATGTTGCTCCATTAGGATTTTATGCCCCGAGGAGGAATTGCAAAGAGTCCCCGAAATGGTTTGGGATGCGGCTTGCAACTGAACATAAAACCAAAATTGAGACTTGGATTGAGTAACCATAGTATTTGTTGGATTACTGGCATAGGATTTTAGCTAGAGCAGCCCTCACTCGCGGTTCCAACCCCTTGGTAGTTTTTTTTTCATGGATTTCAATAACTAGTGCTTTGCTCAGTAAGAAGAAATGCAACATTTGGATTTAGGGGTCCAAATTATGAAACCATGCCTCAGGATAATATGGACAATGTGGTCACCTATTCCATGCCTAAACAAGCATGCAACATCTCATAGAACTCAAAAATGCTGCTACTTAGGATTTTATGCCCTGATGAGGAATTGGCCAAGTGTCCATGAAATGGTTTGGGATGCAACTTGCAACTGGAAATAAAATGAAAAACGAGACTCGCATTGAGGAACCTTCGATTTCTATGGTTCATGGGATAGGATTTTAGATAGAGAACCCCTTACTCCCGGGTGCCATGCCTCGAAAGTTGCTTTACTCATTGATGTTGAGAACTAGTGTTTTGCTAAGTTTGAAGCAAACCAACACTTGGATTAAGGGGTCCAATTTATGAAAACGTGCCTCGGGAGAGGATCGAAAATATAGTCACCTATTTCACACCTAAAAAATATTGCAGCATCTTACAGAACTCAAAAATGTTGCTCCGTTAGGTTTTTATTCCCTTAGGAGGAATTGGCCAAGAGTCCCTGAAATGGTTTGGGATGCAACTTGCAACTGGGCATAAAATGAAAAGTGAGACTCAGATTTTAGAACCGTCGAATTTTATGGATTACTAGGATAGGATTTCAGCTACACCACCCCTCACCCCTGGGTGCCATGCCTTGGAAGTTGCTTTACTCATTGATTTCGAGAACTAGTGTTTTTCTCAGTTTGAAGCAATGCATCATTTGGATTAAGGGGTCCAATTTACAAAACCATGCCTTGGGAGAGGATGGATAATTTGGTCACCTAGTCCATGCCTAAATAATCTTGCATCATCTCACAGAACTCAAAAATGTTCCTTCGTTAGTATTTTATGCCCTGAGCGGGAATTGGACAATAGTCCCCGAAATGGTTTACGATGCGACTTGAAACTGGGCATAAAATGAATACCGATACTTGGATTGAGGAACCTTCATCTCCGTTTGATTCTTGGCATAGGAATTTATCTAGAGCATCCCTGACTCCCAGTTCAACCCCTCGAAAGTTGTTTTTTTTATCGATTTCGATAACTAATGCCTTTCTCAGTAAGAAGTAATGCAACGTTTGGATTTAGGGGTCCAATTTATGAAACAATGCCTTGGGAGCGGATGGACACTATGGTCACCTATTCCATGGCTAAACAAGCATACAACATCTCATGGAACTCAAAAATGTTTCTCTATTAGGCCTTTATACCTCGAGGAGGAATTTCCAAGAGTCCCCAAAATGGTTTGGGATGTGAATTGCAACTAGGAATAAAAAGAAAAACGAGACTTGGATTGAGGAATCATGATCTTTGTTGGATTCCTGGCATAGGATTCTAGCTAGAGCACCCCTCACTCCCAGTTCCAACCCCTTGAAAGTTGTTTTTTTCATCGATTTTGATAACTAGTTCTTTACTCGGTAAGAAGAAATGAAACATTTGGATTTAGGGGTTTAATTAATGAAACCATGCCTCAGGAGAGGATGGACAATGTGGTCACCTAGTCCATGCCTAAACAAGCATGCAACATCTCATGGAACTCAAAAATGTTTCTCAGTTAGGCTTTTATGCCCTGAGTAGGAATTGGCCAAGAGTCCCCGAAATGGTTTGGGATGCGACTTGCAACTGGGCATAAAATGAAAACTGAGACTCAGATTGAGGAACCATCGAGTCCAATGGATTCATGCGATAGGAGTTTAGCTAGATCACCCCTCACTCTTAGGTGCCATGCCTCGAAAGTTGCTTTACTCATTGATGCCGAGAACTAGTGTTTTGCTCAGTTTGAAGTAAACCAACATTTGGATTAAAGGGTCCAATTTATGGAACGGTGCCTCGGGAGAGGATTGAAAATATAGTCACGTATTCCATGCCTAAATAAGCTTGCAGCATCTCACAAAACTCAAAAATGTTTCTCCATTATTATTTTATGCCCTGAGCGGGAATTGGCCAAGAGTCCCCGAAATGGTTTGGGATGTGACTTTCAACTAGGCATAAAACAAAAAATAAGACTCAGATTGAGGAACCATCATCTTTGTTGGATTCCTGGCATAGGATTTTAGCTAGAGCATCCCTCACTCCCATTTCCAACCCCTCAAAAGTGTTTTTCATCGATTTCGATAACTTGTGCTTTGTTCAGGAAGAAGCAATGAAACATTTGGATTTAGGGGTCCAATTTACGAAACCATGCCTCGGGAGTGGATGGACAATGTGGTCACCTAGTCCATAGCTAAGAAAGCATGCATCATCTCATGGAACTCAAAAATGTTTCTCCATTAGGCTTTTATGCCCCAAGGAGGAATCACCAAGAGTCCCCTAAATGGTTTATGATGCAACTTGCAACTGGGCATAAAATGAAAACCGAGACTCGGATTGAGGAATCGTCTTCTTTGTTGGATTCCTGGCATAGGATTTTAGCCAGAGCACCCCTCACTTTTGGTTCACACCCCTCACTCCCGGTTCACTCTCGGTTCCTGATTGGATTCTAGTTTCCCTAAACGTTATTTTTGAGGCTACATGTATTATTTTCCAAGAGGTTGGGAGAATGTTGGGAGAAAGAAGAGGAACCTCACTTATTTTCAAGAAAAGGGACACAACACTCCCTATTGTAGGGGAAGGCTAGTATAAGAAGTAGCATTTACTAGATAGAGGGGGCATAAAGGTAGTCTTTGACCACTTCCAGAATGGGATCATCTTTTTTAAGCAGGACAAAGACCAAAAAATCTTCAAGAGAATTTTATATATTTCCATCAAGGACATGGACAATTCTGATGTGGACAATGTTTCATGGAGGCATTTCTCCTGGACCTCTTCATGAAAGATTGTGAATCTATGGTGCATGTACAAATATGTGAAATGTGGGTTTATGATAATATTTTGAATTTTCCAATAACATTCTCCATTGACCTTATGTAAACCATTCCATTTGTTGTTTTTTGCACTAAGTGTAAAGAACAATGTTGGAGAATTATAAGACGTAAGTTAGGTATGAGCTATTTGCTACCTCTTTATTACCTTTTATTTTAATGGTATCCATATTTTGTATTGATCAAATGAGTAATTAACCCAGAATTGATGCCATTAGACACAAACTCAACCTAAGGCCAAATAAGGAGAAAAAACAACACACGCAAATTAATCTAGGAGTCAAGCATGTAAACAAACCTTCTCACAAAGAAGCACTAGTTAGTGATGGAATCCAACATCAAAGAATCGATGCACAAAGGGGATGAGTTTCGATGGGTGGGAAAGTTACGTTGATAACCTGCTTAACGAACTAATTCCCTGGTGCAAGTTAACTCACTGAGTAGTGGGCAACCCTCCAAGGAGTCTAAGTGAGTCTAGCCAATGTCGATCCCAGGTACAACACCACCTTCCCTGTGTTGTCTCCTTGTGTAGTAAGTCTAAAATATTATGGCCTCTATGGTACCACCTACTATACAAAAGCAGAGGGGGGACAGTCGACAGTCAACACCAATACCAACAAAGCAGGGTTGATTACTCTGAGTGCCCCAATGTGACCTCATGATTGACCCTTATGTTAAAAGAGCTTCCCAAAGTCAGTGATATAGCAACCGGATTTCACTCCCTTACTCAAGGATTTATGTTTGGTTAGCATCTTTGGAAATTTATTCTCACAATCCTATTCCAAAGATCTACACCTAAGCTAAGATGGGTTTGAAGAGCCCTAGAAAATTTTCTAGATAAATTTTAATTAGCACTTGATTTTAGGTTGTTGTTACTCAAAGGAGTGGTCGTGAAATTGATGGCATTTTGACTCAAATATTTAAACCATGCAAGAGGAAAATGAAATGAAAGAATTTCAATTTCAATGAAAACTAGCTATGGGAAGGAGAAAGAGGTTTGAAGCAAAGAAATAATTTCTTGATATATTACTATGTGTGCAGTACTGCTAGGAAAAAAATAGACGCGCAAAATAAATATCCATATCCATGTCACAAATAAAAATTCCACAAGAAAAAAATAGAGGCGCAACCATCAAAGAGGCCACAAAAAAATACTTGTCAACAAAAGGGTCACAAGGTGGTGAGCTACATGATCTCAATTGGACAAGGTAGGCATACCTATACTCGTTGAGATAACTCATGGTATAAATAGTGAAACAATGAAGAAGTCTCGAATACAACATCGTGCAAGAAACCATGGTCAGAATATATTAATATGACATAATCAGTCTCTTATACATATATATGGGTGTTAAAATTTGAAGTACATCCCAACTGTGACTAAACTAAGTACATAAGAAATTATGCACCCATGTTGAAGGATGGGGGTGGAAGAGACCTAAGAAGCCCTGATAAACAAGAATGGGGCTTCAAACCCCGACATGTATATTCTATCAAAATATGTGAACTCCAACTATCTATAAGTTTTGGGGCATATGCAAATGCACTTGCTTACTTCAACACACTTGCTTTAGTGTCATTTTTACCTTGCATGCATTATTTTCTTTAGTGCTTTTGTACACACAAGAAATTAAAAAAGCATCGCCTTATTTTCTTTAGTTCTTTCTTCCACAGATGACTCATTTGTCCTTAGATTTAAAAGTTCTTATTCTTCCATAGTTAAGTAAAAAATGAGCCTTTGGCAATTTGCCTGAACCTAGCTCATGTGGAATTCTGGTTTTGAAACTAAGCATGGTTACCTTTGTTCACTGTTTTGTAGTTTATTATGATCTCCTTTACTACCTGGATAGCATGGTTTGTAGCAGGAAATATTGGTTCATATCCCAAGTCTTGGATCCCTTATTCCATCGATGAGTTTGAGCTTTCTCTTCAGTTTGGCATATATGTCATGGTTATAGCTTGTCCCTGTGATTTGGGCCTTGAAAAGCCCACTACAATCATGGTGGGTACTGGAGTAGGTGCCACATAAGGTGTTATCATCAAAGGGGGAAAGGCACTTGAGAGTGCACATAAAGTAAATGATATATTAGCAAAAGATATTTTCATTGTTTGAATATGAACTAGGTTTCTAGAGTTAGAGAAGTACTTCTCTAAGTCTAGTTATGTTTGTCTTTTAAAAGAAAAGGTTCATTGATGAATGGAGATTTTGTTTTCTACAGGTGGAATGCATTATATTTGATAAGACAGGGACACTCACTATTGGAAAACCTATTGTTATTAACACTAATATTATGAAAAACATGGTCCTACATGACTTCTATGAAATTGTTACTGCAGCAGAGGTAGGTCCTGCAGCTTTATTTTTTATTACCTGATTTGTTTAAATTGGGATTAGTTAATTCTTGGGTGGCCTATGTGATTGACGTCATTTTTGTTATTGGTCTTGTAGTGCTAGTATAGGGGTTGTTTGGATGCACATTGATGCATTCATGTATAGCCAACTATTACAAACATAATACTAATTGATCTTTACTTAAATTTATCTTCACAATTATTCTGCAGTTTTGGTTATGTTCATAGTTAAAGGATTATATGTCTCATTAGCTAACTTGAATATTGGGTTATGCTCCAAGAAAATAGTGAGCATACTTTGGAAATGATTGTGGTTAAGTATGCCAAAAGTTTGAGAGGAGGAAATTTAGAGGAAAGCGGGCTGCCTGAGGCACAGGATTTTGTGTCTATAACTAGCCACGGTGTTAAGGCTAGAGTGCACAACAAGAATATTCTTATAGGCAATGTTCTCTACAAAGGAAAAAAATGAGATCTAGGGAACCTCTGTCACCAATTTTTCATATAAATCACTTACCGATGATTTTGGCGGTATTTCTCGAGCTAGGGAAACTCTGTCACTCGAACTATGGCTCCTATATCTCCAATGTAGCAGCTCCATATCTGCTTTGTCTCCAATGTAGCAGCTTTGGCTCTGCTCGATCTGGATAGAATGTGGTGAGGTGAGACAGGGATCCAATGTCGATACTTCGGCTCTGCTCTACAAATAATGTGGTGAGGTGATCAGATAAGACTCCAATGAGCGCGTAGCTTCAGATCTGCTCTAGATAAATATGGTGAGGTGAGATATGGTATCATTGATCATGAGGTGAGGTTGCAAGCGAGAGGTGAGGCTACGAGCGGGAGGTGAGGCTGCAAGTGAGAGGTGAGGTTGCAAGCGGGAGGTGAGGTTTCAAGCAGGAGGTGAGGCTACGAACGGGAGGTAAGGTTGCGAGAGGGAGGTGAGGCTGCGGGTGGGAGAGCTAACAATGGATTGGTTTTTTAAAAATTTTGGATATATATTATATATTATATTATATATAATATATAAATTATATTATATAGTACAACATTAATATACAACAATGTAATTAATGTTAGTTATACAACTATATAATTGTACATCCTAGGCTCATCAACTCTTCCTAGGTCCTTTTCGATCAAACTAAATGGTGTGATATAAACATTGAGATTCTCTCAAAGAATAAAAAAGTATACCTAAGCCAAGTTTAACCCCACTTTTTCATCAAGAAATCGTCAAATTCCTCCTTAGAATAATTAGTAACATTTGGGGCCATCCAAAATGTGTGCCCTATTGAAATCTCTCCCTCATCAGCATATGGCCACCCAAGAAAACATGTGGTCCATAAGATCCCAATATTTTTACTACCATGGTCACCATATCTCACATCTCCTTAGACTAGATCACACCAATAGGGATGGCACCATCAACTTTCTTCATCCCTCTCTCACAGCATGAGCCTTGATCAATTCCTCCAAGGTCCTACCCCCTCCTAGTTGGGGAAAACTATCTCCCACCTATTCACAGAAGGGAAAACCAATCATGAAACATATGTCCAGTAGTGCCAATTATATCCATTTTCCCTAAATCTAAAAACACTCCCCATCAAGATACCAAAATCTAGTGATCCTCCTTAATAACACCTCATTAGCACACATAAAAGGGTTTTGAAGTATCTTGAATAACCCATACCATGCAAGATGACTCCCCACTTCTAGTTTCCCAACCACATCATTCCATAAATCCTTAAAATATCTCTCCCTCTAGTGAATATGTTCATTTACCAATCAAAATCAAAGGGAAAACCCACCATTAGTACTACAGATATAATAGTTTATTTCTTGTGCCATATACGCATAATTTTCCCTCATAAGAGTGGAATTTACACAATTTTCCATCCAACAATTGCACATTGTCCTTGCATGGGGATATTTACCTTCACACTACACAATCCACACCTATATCTTGAATATTTTCATGTCATGTCACTATTTGCATAGTAACTTCATGTAGTAAGCTAGTTGACCCCTTATGTGACACAAGAAACTAAAGATGGAATAGTTGTGCACCTTCTTTGTTTTTTCCTCTAACCCTATATGAACTTACAGAAACCCTAATGGTATTTTATAAGGGTCATACAAGTGTAACACCCTGTTTCTAACCCTTATAAACTATAATGTATTATGTAAATATGACTTAGGCTGGTGAGCCGGTAAAGTTGAAAAGGGGCCAGAGTGCCTAGGAAATGTAACACTTCCTATACATTAATAAAATACACCGCTGGTTGCAAGACCGACAAGGAAAAAAGAGATAGGGGGATATGATTCCACGAGAGAGGGGGATTGAGGGGATAAGTCTTGTTATTATTATTTTGTTTACCCATAATTGATTTTATGGAGAAGAGGGGGTTACATGAGCTTCTTGGGAGGGAGACCATGTGGCTCTTGTCTTCATATAATTATTTAAACATCCCTTGGGGGTTGTTTTGGGGTCGTTCTTCCCTTACTTCATCCTCTTTTCACTGGTTCACTTGTTCTTCTTCCTCTTCACTCACTACTGAGAGTTCCTGTTCTCTTGGGATGAGCATGGAAACGAATGGCAGGAAGAAGAGAGCCATCATTGAATGGATGTAATGATTTACTGATCATTCCAGGAGGGAATGGATGCCTGTGTGCATGAACTTAATGGCATTTCAGATGGAACTTTCCACAGCTGAGAGTCCTTGGAATTTCCAGTAGGGAGATTTCCTCACCAGTAGCACTGGAGCCCTAGAGATAAATGGAACAACCTTAGGGACTGCATGGCAGAGAAAGGTGTTCATTTCTTTGGGTTTTGCAATATGAGGGGGAAAGAGAGATGGAAATTAGGATTGTTGTGAGGTTGGGAAACCTGAGAGCTACTTAGCCAACTACTGTGTATTTAGACTTGGCCTAGGACCCGTCCTTGTGGATTCATATCCCTGGCTTGGGGGTGACCAACTGTTGAGAGTAAATGAACAATAACATCTATGGTTGGGAGGAAATTCCTTGGTCTACACCCAGTTGATGAACGTTTACTTGCAAAGATAAGTGCTCTCTGTGTTTTCTGTTTAATGTATTCCACTGTGTATCTAATTATCTCTGAGATATGTATTCTAATGTGCATGTCTGGTGGTTATTTGTTGTGCATGGAACGTTGTTTATATCTTTTATGCTATGACATGGATCTTATCATATGCATGTGGTGTGTATGCTTCTAATATTGTTGAGAAACCCTTTATTTTCGAATTAGATATCAGAGAACTGAGTCTTGGGACTGCAGCGTGCCTAGCCTGTGGGTGGTTGGGTGTGTTGCATCCTATTTAAGGTAACATAGCCTGGCCTTTGGGTCGTTGGGTATGTTACAAATTGGTATCAGAGCTTCTGGTTGAAACACCAGGATGGTATGGGCCGGGTCTGTTGGTCAGAGTCTCGTGGTTGACATCAAATTCTGACCATGAAGTTGAAAATATCAGGAGGAATGGCATTGCAGAATCTACGCACGAGTTAGATCGTTGGAGATCAGTTTTAAGGGGTTTGAAGGATTATGATCGTCCCCCTTCGAATTCGGGAGCAATCGCCACTATAGGACTAGGAGAGATATGAGATCATTGGATCAGAGGACAAGTGAATAGGGGTCATATGATGTAAAGGGAGCAAGGGTTAAGGTCACAACCGTCGGATCCCATGGGAGAGAGAGACCAACAAACAGGAGGCATTGTGGGGGACCAAGTTGCACGGGAGATAATTTCCCAAGGAGGTCCCGCAATCCAAGCCACAGTTTCACCAAGGGGTTACGTGTTAGCATCAAAATAATTGCGGGGAAAAAAGAGGTTACTCCAAACCGCTAATGCATGCACCAACAAATTGAAAGGAATGTAGTCATGTGACATGTTAGTACTCGAGCGACAAATGTCCGAAGAGAAGAAGTACCCGAGGACCTTCAATCTGTATGAGGACATGCGTCAACCGATCATGTGCTCTGGGTGAAAGCACTCTGGGAAAAGGCGAGAAAGGAGAAGTTGAGAATTGATATTTCCAGACCCTGGATATCCGAAGTGAATCGCAGTCATCCGATCCAAGAGGACACACAACAAAAATCCATGCACTTCGGGGAAAAGTGAAGGTTGAGAGTTGATTTCTCTGAAGTTGGAAGACCCGAAGAAATTGTATTTGTCGATCCTTCGGAAACACACGTTAGTATATTGCAAGCTTCGGATAAAAAAAATTCAGAAAAAAGTTCAATTTTGAGTTTTCCAAAGTCCAAAGGCCCAAAGGAATTGCAGTTGTTGATCCTTGCAACCGTAACTTTTGAAGTCCCGAAGTCTGGGGTTAATATGGGTCCTCCGATAATGGATACACATGGCAGTAGTTTGCCCGGTTTGGTAAATCATAGTTTGTTAGAATTGGAAGTGTGCTAGTGTGGAAACTCCCAAATTCCCGAAGCTCGAAGAGTCAAAGTGGTGGGGCACGATGATGTCACCAGGAGGTGATGTGGACCCTGGAATTTTCGAAGTGACATGGCTTGCGGATGTCATCAGGGATGACATGGACACATGCGATGCATGCCACGTGTTAGAAAGTTTTGAGCATGCATATGATTGAAATGCCAGATAGGACGTGACACGTGTCATCCGCCTGATTGGACCACATGTCCACTTACAGTATTTTGCTACGTGGTGATGGATCATACACTCTGGAGAAATTACTCCGAGAGTTGTCAATTGAGATTTAAAACTCCCGAATCCTGGAGAGCCAGAGACTCAAAGTAAATGTCGACTATCGGATCATCTAAAGTAGACCTAAACCATCAGATCAGGAGAATAGGTGGTAAGAAGTTGTGGATTCTGGGTAAGGACCCAAAGTAAACGTCGACTGTCAGATCATCCGAAGTAGACCTGAACCATCATATCAAGAGAACAGGTGGCGTGAAGCTATGGATTTTGGGTAAGGACCCAAAGTAAACATCAATTGTCAGATTGTCCGAAGTAATTCTCCAGCGTTTGATTCAAAAGAATGCATGGCAGAATCCCTTGTATCTCGAGGGAAGTAAAGTTTGAGATTTGAGAATTCCAAAGTCCAGAATTCTGAAATGACCATAATCGTCGATCTCGGAGAGGTAAATCTGAATTGTTGGTTCCCAAGAGGTAGATCTCGGTCGTCTATTTAGAAGCACCATCAAGATCGCAATTTCAACGGTCACCACACATTATGAGGATGGGAGGTTCTCAGGATTTACAAAGTCAAGGGTGGGCCACAATCAAAACCACGGTTTTGGAAAAAGGACACGTGGTGGCTTGAGGTGAATTGCGGGGAAAAAAGTAGTTTGGTTCCAAACCACCTTTGAGCATGGCCACAATCGTGTGTCTGCGTGAGGTCACCACCTAAGGTCACATCTAAGGAGGGGACAAGAGAAAAACGAGATAGCGCCAACTCTGATATTTTTCACAAGGACGAAGGAGAAGGTCGCAAGGGTCATTGAACCTACACCAAAAAGCCGAAAGGGCCTCTGTTTAGATATAGAATGAAACCATCCAGGTTTCAGATAGCCAATTCATCTCAGGATTGAAAACCCTTGACCGGGAGGTCATGCAGCCTTAGGAGAAGGGGGTCTACATTAAGAAACAAAGGGAAAAGAAGAGGCAATGATCAAATCAATAAGCCTGTGGTTTTGCACATCTGGTCATATGTAAATGGTTTGAAGGAAGCGCCTCATAAAGATTTTATTCGACAGAGAGTTAACAATAGAATAATACAAAGAATTGATAAAGGATCAAAATATGATCCGTTTGTGAACTAAGAACAAAACAGAAGCATGAGTACGATATAATGAATCAATCCATGTCTGTGATCAACTCATGAAGACAAAAGAATTGACACACAGTCATGATTAAAAGAGATTTAATTCATGAGCATTACGAATAAAGGATAAAAAGGAAAAATGATATTAATTAAAGAATAATATTATCATTTAAATGAAAAGGTACCTGTAAATTTAATTGACAATTTTTGTATGATATGTATATTTCTAACAAGATGGTCTTGCAAGTTTATCAGGATTAAAGGTATAACTAGATCAATTCAAGAATAGGATCAGATGTTAGGGTCATGGAGGCATGACTTTGCTTACAAAAGTTGGATGAGGTACTAAAAAATAAAGAATCCTCACATGGGACATGAAGCTAGCAGTTGAATAATGTCATTAATGGGCATAGAAGGGAAAAGTAAGGCTCCATAGCCTTGAAGGTAGATATGTTTAGACAGTTGTAAGCTTGATGTGGAAGGAAACAAAGAGCTTAAGAGGTGGTGTGTGAATAATATCTATGTCTCAAGCATAGGAGTTCCAGGGAAGGATTAGTTAGATATGACTTATCTACTGTCTAAAAGCTTAAATCAGAGTTCACAGTGGAAGCAAGATGCCAATGTAGAGGAATTGGAATGCTCTCTCACTTCAAAAGTGACACTAAATGAAAATGGATTTACATTGGGGAATGGTACTAAGTGGGAAAGAATGGTCAGGTGGAATGTGGTTGGAAAAGTGTTCAGACCTAGGGAACCATAGTGCAGATGATAATAATGGGAGCACACAAGGCATCAAGGATTTAAAGGAATTCAAGGACAACCAACTACAACAGAAATAGATAAATAAATAAGTGAATTGAAACAGAAATGCACTATAGTGCATGAAGCATACAATGAATTTAAATTGCATATGCATTAGTAGGCATGCTGACAGTAAATGCTTGGTGCATATAGATTTGTAATTTTGCATATGTACATGCTTGGATATGCATATAACATGTTGGTGGACTTAGAATAGTTTGTTATTATGAAATAATGTTTGAGTATGACTAAAGGATGGATTATGTATTTAGGAAAAATGATACAGCAGGGGTAAATATGTGGATGTTGTGTTTGCTTATAGTTTCCATCGAGGTGAAGACCCGTGAGGATGGAAGGAATGGTGATCAAAATGATGAAGGGGGGAATTTGTGAGTTTCTACAAATATCAGTTGGTCAGACAACAACAAGTAGGTTGGTAACAACCAGGCGGGTATGCATTTAGTTTATGTCGATGCATACATGTTGAAGGGGATCGAGGTAATGATTCCCTCAGTTAATTTTCAGTATTTAAATTGATATGTAATGGCCAAAGGCCTAGAGTGTGTAAGTGTTGTTGATGCTAGAATGAACTTAGATAAATGTCATTTTCATATTATGTTATGATTATTTATGGGATCATAACCAGGTTAATTTAGGAGACATACTCCTTATATAACAATGAATAACCATAGAGCTAGTCATGTGTGAGACCATAATATGGTTGGATATGGAAGGGATATAGTGCTATGTGAGTGCTCGATGGTATCTATTGTATATCTGATGTTTGGATTGCAACCTCTTTTCCAACACTGAAGAGTACTGAAGGATTATATTCATGGTGTTGTGTTTGGGTGGAAAAGGAAGGTAACCAAATAGTTAGGCAAGTAGTAGGAAGTGTGTGGATGATCTGTTGAATTGTTGGCCAGACCTTCCAACTCATCATGGTGGAATACATGACATAGTTATGTGGTATTATGTAGTCAATGCATGGATGCATTGTGTAGATGTGACCATGGGTATTGGCACATTGATTATTATCTTATTAACCATGGCATTATGAAAAGTCTGTGTGACTGATAATATATGTGTATGTAATGATGAGTTCATTCCAATTGATAGTTGGATTAATAGAAGTAATTGAATTGTAGTTGCAAACAATTCTGGGAGCACTTTGTGATTTTGTTTTGAATCATTTCCATGAGATAGTGACAATTTTTTTGGTTGAGGAACGTTGAAATTGTAGGAGGAAAGGGGTCTTGGATATGGCAGTGTTGTAATCCCATAAAGAAGACCAATGCCTATTGCTGCAAGAGTCAAATTTTTATGAGCAGAAGCTCATGTCTAGAAGTTTTATTTTTCCTATATAAAATAGTCTTGGGAATTATGATTTGCTAATTATTGACGAATTGTTTTGGTTGAATGTAAATTGAAGAAATTGTAGGTAGAATGGTTTTGGATATGGTAGGGATGTAAGCCCATAAAGAAGATTGATATCTACAGTTGCAAAGCCAACCATTATGAGAAAAAAGATCATGCTTGGAAAAAATTATTTTCCTGTATAAAACAGATTTGATATTTATGTTTGAAATGGTTATAATTATATCTCATGATGACAGTATGTGTATAATACAGATGATATGTTGGATATGCAAGCTGGAAATCATGGAAAATGATATTGTTGTGACATGCGAACCCTATGTCCCTAGAAATATTATTGTGCAAAAGAACCTTGGTCAGGCAAGATGGATCGCTTGAGGGACTGCATAGTAGAGAAGGGGATGCCTGAGCCTAGGCCTCGAAAGTGAGTGACCAAAAGGAAGAGGAGACTTTGATAGCTCTTGATGGGGGTCATGCAAACAATGGGTATGTTAGGGAAAATAGTGGGCCAAGTTAACGAGATAGCCATATGGATGCAGATCCATGAACTACACAGATAAGTATTGTATTTGTTGGCAAATGTTTAACAGGCAGCATATGCTTGTCATTGATGGCAAGTAAAACAGTGAGGATGGCATGAGTACAGGAAGAATGTAACAAACGAGCTTTAGAAGTATTTTAGGAAGACGTTGCATAGCAAGATCGATAACTTTCGAAGAGGTAGTGCAGAGGATTGTTGGCAAGTTTAAAAGGCAAAGTGAGCTTGTCATTGATGGCAGGATTAGAGTGTGCATCGATGGAAAAACAGGAACAAAGTAAGCTCAGGAGGGATTAGCGTAGAGTCGCACACAGTGTGTAGGTGTGCACCAAGGATGAGGTTAACTCATTGCCAAAGCTCAAGGGAGATAGCATACTCAGGATCTCAGGCAGATCAAATGTTGAGGCCTTTGACACTTAGAAATTCTTCTAAGTAAGGAGGATGTGTAAGCTCGGGCAAAGAAGCGACATTGATCATTGGATCCCATTCAGAATTCCTGATGACCATCATATCTGAATCCAGACAGGAGGAGCGCAAATATGGAGGACATATCTCTGGCATTAGATACGAGCGCAGGGTCTGACCATCGTTGGATCAGAGAGAACCTGCACATTCATTAAAGTGCAAGAAGTAGCGAAATTGCGAAGCAGCGAAATCGTGATGTGGACAAAATCGCGAAGAGGAAAAATCATGATAAGATCAGGGCCATAGGATCTGGGGTATCTACGAAGGCTCAATAGCTATCGGATATGGTGAAGCTGCAAGGCAGATAAGTCTAAGAGTCATCCAACTCTCCAAAACTGTGAAGGAATCCTGATTGTCCATCAGGGACAGTCATAGACCATTGATCAAGAGGATGCATGGTGAAAGATCAGAGCACCACAAAGCTCCATCTCAGAGCTTCGCCTATCACAACTTGGACTAATGAGAACCTCCATCACAGGAATCGCAAGATGTGAACTCATGATAAGATATGGACCGTCAGATCACCAAGGGTTCTGGACCGTTGATCTAAGCTCCATCTCGGAGCTTCGCCTATCGTGACTTGGAGTGATGAGAACCTCCATCACAGGAATCATGAGATGCGAACTCATGATAAGATCTGGACCGTCAGATCACCAAGGGTTCTGGACCGTTGATCTAAGCTCCATCTTGGAGCTTCACCTATCGCAACTTGGAGTGACAAGAACCTCCATCTAAGGAACCGTGAGATGTGAATTCATGATGAGATCTAGATCGTCAATACACCAAAATATTGGAACATTGATCTGAGCTCCTTCTCGGAGTCTCGCCTATCGCGACTTGGAGTGATGAGAATCTCCATCTAAGGAACAACAAGATGTGAATTCACAATGAGATCTAGACCGTTGATTCATCGAGATCGTGGACCGTCGATCAGGGTCAATGAAGATCATAAGTTTGCAGTGCCTTTTAGCACAGCCTATGGTCACCGTGTGCAGTCACGTGGAGGAAGGACCTAGTGCAGATAAGCTCTGCCTTGGAATTTCAGGGATCGTGTTTGGGAATGTCGAGACACTGGATCCTACGAATGTCGAAATACTGAAAAGGTGAATTGTCGGTGTAACCGGAGGTCACCGCCTGTGGTCATGTAGAGGAGGGATCTAGAGCATCCAAGCTCCTTTTTGGATCTTGTGACATGAAGATTCAAGATGCCTCATTGCAGAATCTCTGAATTGCAAAAGTGCGAAACGCATAAATCACGACAATATCCTTCAGAGCTAATCCAATGATGTAGATGAAACTGAAGGAGATCGGAGGGCTACTGTTGCACATCATAGTGTAACTGCTAGAAACTACTAATGGTTTCTACCAGAGGACTCGAAGACACTTCAGGGTGATTGATAGAGCAGATGAACAGTCTCTAGGAATATTCAAGAGGGATGAAGATGCTCGTGGAGGTGATTGATAGCTGGATGAGCATTGAAGCCTATAACTGAAACAGAGAAGTTGAGTGACGCAGACCTATCGTCCCTCGGGCCGAGATCCACTCTCAGAATCATTCTTTAACACCTTTGAGTTGGATTGACTCTTTCGAATTCCTTGCTGGAATCTCCTTTCATTCGATCCACATGCCATTTTTCTTTCGCAGCTCGCAATTTCGCGAGTTCACGAGTCATGACTCCCGACTCTTCCTTCTCAAATCCGTGATACCCAAGATCACAAAATGGGTATAGCCCTTTCTTCGGTCATCACCCTCCTTGCGTGACCACCAGCTAGGCTAAGTGCTAGCACTTCTTGCCTCTCGTGCCTTCACGAGTTCAAAGGTCCAACCTTGGCACCTTTCTTTCCCGAACCCTGGAGAGGCGATGTTGACTTTTCTCCTCTCGTTCTCGCTACTCGAGACTTCACGAGTCAAAGGCTCAAACTTTCCTTCCCTTATCTCCCGAGTCCCCAAGAAGAGAGAGGTCAATGGGGTGTTGACTCCTCCAAATGTGTGACTATTGTCCACCTATCTATCTCTTGAGCCCACTGTGTGGTTCTGCCACGTGTCTCTTATGCCCAACTTCACCACTTCGCGACTTTGTGACTTCTGATGTCGAAAACAACTCCTCTCAACCTCCAAACCCCTGAGACGTGAAATGTGATGGGATTCTTGATCCAACGGTCCTCCCGTGACCTGGATCCGATGGCTATCCATGCTCCTCTCAATTTCACATCTCGCGACTTGGAGCACTCAATCCTTGGGCTCTAACCCTACGAACCTCCGAGTTCACGAGATCCCTAGATCTCTGCCACTTGTCCTCCTCTGATGGATGGCTTAGATTCTTTTGCGACTTCACCACTCGCGACTTTGGGACTTTTGGGACCAAAGTCTCGACTTCTTATCCTCCGTTATGCCGAAATGGTGAAATTTCGACACGTCATCTATGCGGGTCCCATGATGGAACTTCTCGTTTTTTTGGAATTTCATACTTTATGACTTCACGAATCCTGATGCTAAGCCTTCAACTCTTCAATCCGTGAAACGCAGAATTGGTCAATGAAGGTCTGACCTCCATGTTGGTGAGTGCGCCACCTGTCCACTCTCGGATGGAAGGTCCTGATTATCTTCACAGCTTCGTCACTTGCGAAGTTGAATGACTTCCCTTTCTGACCTTCGATGTCTAAATCCCCGATACAGGTGATCTCGCAACACGTGTCCTCCCAATCGAACATCTCATATGTTCTCGCTATTTCGGGACTTTGCCTTTTGTGATTTCGCAAATATTGATACAAAGATTTCAACCCTTCACCTCACGAAACCCCGAAATAAGATTTACATGGGTGATCCAATGGCCCTTGTTGGTTCGGATCCTATGTTCCGATTCTCCCGAGATTGCACTTCAAAAAATTCTTACCGTAACCTTCTCGCTCCTTTGCAAGATCTGACGGCTCTCGGAACCTCATGAATTCTCCGCAAAGAATTCGGACTGTTCAATTCCTCCTTAACACACCTGCGAAACGAGAAAATATGCCTTCCTGAAACTGGTCCACCAGCAAACCAACGTTGTTGTGCCTTCCCCCAATACTTCAAAGCACTAGCTCTCTTGAGATTTTCTTCGAAAACTTCAAAGATCCTATCCCTCTTGAGCTTGATTGAAAAAATCCTCAAGTCCTTTGGGGAAATTTCCTGCGCGCATTCCTTGCAG
>JASDQU011100247.1:8499-22465 GCA_032191745.1 Picea mariana | reverse complement strand
CCCAGAATTTTTAAAGACCCATCCTTGCTACGGACATACCACGAAGTACCACTGCTCATCCATCCCTTAGCACAAGTATGTGTCGTTTCCACCAACGGAACGAAAACTGAAGATACTCTCCCTCCCATCAAGGCCTCTTTCACCCCTAACATCCCACTAGTCGCAGAATAACTCCCTCAGGAATATTTTGGAACTTGTTCATATCTACTCATCCCTAATCTTCCCCTCCCCCAGGGCCATATCCTGGTTTCAGAAACAGTCCCCCAATCCATTACCCAAATCCATTTATTTTACCCCCCATCGGGTGTACAAGATTTCCAGGTAGCTGCAATGTTCACACTCCCTAACATGGTGTTGGAAATCCCAGTATGGTATCTACATCCACTTGAGATGGTCCCTCAACCATCCCTCCCTTCCCAAATAGAAGGAATCCTGATGCATACTCCCTTACTTACCCCCACCATCCCACGCACACTCCCACTCACTATCACCCCTACTACAGTTGGGGGCAAATGGAAAAATAAATATCCCACCACTCCACTTCCCCCACGTGTCCAACCTCCTTGCGCATGATGTGAGAAAGACGGACACCCCACCAACAAATGCCCATCTCTACCTGAGCTATGCAATCTAATTCAACTCCCTAGAGCACCACCATCCCTCGTCTCTTCATCCAATACTGTCTCTATCTGCCCTAACATAAATAGCAAAGGATTGTGAACCAAATTTGTATGTGCCATCTATTCAGAATATGGCCATTACAGACACCATTGCCTAGCGTTACCTCAATTCTAGCATATGCTAATAGTCGTACGCTAAAGCTTTCAGCAAGAACCCAACCCAACACATGTCACAGACATCCATTATGTCACAACCTCAGTCAATGAACGTATGATATGTCCATGCTCTCTATGCAAATCACTTGATCATTTCACATATCAATGTCCTATGATCATTGAATACAAGCGTTGCCAACTGGCCCTAATTCAAACTTCTACACCCCCCCTCCAGCAGGACCAGTGAGTACCCCTACCCCATCACTTGATGTGGTTCATATATTCTCTCCAGAACATGAGGCACTCCCTACTCCCCCATGGTTTCTGGATGATTTATATGAGGATTTGCATGCAAATCACCCCAATTCTCTATTTCATTTCCCCACAGAAATTCTACGCCCGACTACCATTTTCAACCCACCATATCTCAATATTTGGTTAATGTCGAGTGAACCATCACAACCTCCTTGTGATACCCCCTCTACATCGTCACCACTAGAAAAAAACCCCACAGTGACCACCACCAAAGTTACTCCTCTCGATCCCCTATATTTTCGACAGTTTCACTACGACGAAACATCCTTGAGGAGTTAACTAAACCTGATTTCCCATGGGACATGCTCCACCACATAGCGCTTTTCCCTTCACAGGAAGCCTTCACACCTACTGACCAAAACCCAATACACGCAGTCGAAACCAAATATTTTCTCCCAATGGGGCATATAGATTGGTTCAATAACCCTATCCCTGCCCCTGATGCTTTTGAAGAAGGCAATATGGCCAATATTTCCCCCACCATCAAAATCAATATTTCCATCAAATCTGGGATCGTAGAGGAAATCACCATTGGCGTCGCATGCTCTCCTGAAGAAATTAGTGCTTACAAAGCTCTCTTCCAGGAATACTGGGACATTTTTGCCTGGTCATACACAAAGATGCATGGCCTTCAGCCCTCTATTGTCAAACATCATATAGACACCTGGCCTGATATCACACCTAGCCATCAAAAACAACATCCTCTACACCCATCCAAAGCAGCGGATATCAAGGCCAAAATTGACAAATTACGCGCTACAGGGTTCATCTACCCCATTGCATATACGTCATGGGTCACTAACCCCGTCCCTGTCAACAATAAATAGGGCACTATCCGTGTCTCTACAGAATTTCGCGATCTCAATCATGCCTGTCCCAAAGAAAACTTTCCAACTCCCTTTGTCGACCAAATTATCGATGATTTCACTATTCACGAGGTTATGTCCTTCATGGACAGTTTCTATGGCTACAACCAAATTCAAATTCACCCAGGCGATCAGTACAAAACAACATTCACTACCCCTTGGGGCACTTTTTCATATCATGTCATGCCTTTCAGCCTCAAGAATGTAGGATCCACTTTCCAACACACCATGACATACATTTTTCATGATCTATCTCAAATCATTCTCGCCTACTTGGATAATCTCACCGCTCGCTCCAAAAAACGCACTCAACACCTTCATGACTTAGGCATTGTATTCCACAGGTGTCGTCAGTATAATATCTGATTGAATCCCCTCAAGTGCATATTATGCATCACTGTTGGATACCTCCTTGGATTCATCATCTCCCAAAATGACATCACAATCGACCCCCTCAAGGTCCAAGCCATCACAAAAATTCCCCCACCATGGAATTTATGTCAACTGCAGAGCCTACAAGGAAATCTAACCTTTTATGTTGCTTTGTCCCCAATTATGCCACTCAGACACATGGTTTCCTTCGCCTCTTACGTCATGATATCCCATTCCAATGGGACGAACATGCCCAAAATTCTTTTAATGATCTCAAAATGACCCTCTCCAATGCCCCGTTAATTAGCCCACCCAACTATAACCGCGACTACATCCTCTATATCTTGGCCTCAGCCATCTCAGTAGCAGGATTTCTCGTCCAACTAGGGGACGATGATCGTGAGCATGTAATTTACTACATTAGTAAAAATCTTTCAGGGACACCCTTTAAATACAAACACGAAGAGAAATTGGCCCTTGCAATTGTCCTCGTAGTCCATAAATCACGCCATTAAATCTTGCTTCGAAATACCAAAGTTGTAGCAGATTCCAACCCCATGCAATACTTGCTCAGTTGTTGGCAAATTAATGATAAATTTTTCTGATGGATTGTCATCCTTCAGGAGTACGACCTTGAATTTTGAACACCCAAGAGCAAGAAATCCCTCGCCCTCACTGAATTCATCATGGCATTTCCCTTCGATACCACCCATACCCCCGTCAATTCTGAATTCCCCGATGAACATCTCTTTTACATCTCCTCGGATGACCCTTGGTACGGCGATCTTATCGTCTACCTCTAAACACAGAAACTCAAAAACCACCTCTCTAAATACGATTGTCGATGTATTCATCACCGGGCTCCCCGCTACCTACTTATCAGTGATATCTTATATCGATGAGCGTTCAACATTGTACTCCATCGATGTTTGACTATCGACAAGGCCGATCGAGTCTTGAATGACTGCCACAATGGCGCTTGCGATGGTCACCTCTCCGGGATGTCCACCACTCAAAAAATCATTTGCGCAATTTATTTTTGGCCTACATTGTTTCACGATTGGATCCATACTGTGAAATGATGCGACAAATGTCATCTTTATGCCAACAAATTACGAGCACCACCTGCTCTTCTACACCCGGTCATTACTGCAAGACCCTTTTGGAAATGGGGCATAGACTTCATGACTTGCAACCCTCCATCTAGTAATGGACACAAATACATTGTCCTTGCAGTCGATTACTTCACTAAGTGGGTTGAAGCCATGCTTACATTTAACAACACCGCTGACACCGCAGCACGTTTCTTCTTCAACCACATCATCTCTTGCTTTGGAGTCCCACTACAGCTAGTCTCCGATCATGGGAAACACTTCAAGAATGAGATCTTTGTCGAACTCTCCTCTTGGTTAGGCTTCTCCCATGAGTTCGCCTCCCCATACTACCCTCATTCCAACAGACAGTTAGAGGCAGTCAACAAGGTCCTCAAAACCATGTTGCAGCACACAGTTAACAAACATAAGACCAATTGACATCATATGTTATTTTCTATGTTGTGGACTTATCGCACGGTAGTTAAAATGGCCACTGGTTTCACACCATTTCATCTAGTCCACGGGGTCAAGGCCACTCTTCCCATCGAGTGCGAAATTCCCACCTTACGCACTGCTATTGAGCTATTACCCAACATTGCTCCAATGGAGCAGAGTTTGTTGAACTTAGAGTCCCTGGATGAATATCGTCGATCTTCATTACAGAACAATGAGGCAACCAAAAAACTGTCAAAGGCCACCTTTGATCACCATGTCAACCTATGCTCATTCAACGAAGGCAACCTCGTCCTTACTTACGATATCGCTCACAACACCCTCAGCCATGGAAAATTCAAGTCACTTTGGCATCGACCTTACATCATCCAACATTGCCTCACTAAAGGTGCATACATTCTGGCCTCTCCTGAAGGCCACCCTCTCAAAGAACCCATCAACGGGTTGTACTTAAAGAAATTTTATGCCTAAGAGTAACCATTCTACACTAGGATTTTCTTTTTCATACGATTTTTTTTAGAGTTTTTAATCTTCTTCCCACACAACTTGTGTCTAATTTACCATTTTTGTTATTGACAGATGCCTCCTTCATCGGCCTACCACATCGGTTACACCAATGGAGCTAGTCGTTGGACTAAGAATCTCGCTTCGGTCGCTTGGGCACTCTATTCCCCCTCACATGAACTGCTCCACTCCAGCAGCATATGTTTGGGCTCAGCAACCAACAACCAAGCAGAATACACCATCGTCATTGGTCTCCTCGCCGAGGCCAGCCATCACCATATTCGTCACCTTAGTGTTTTACTTGATTCCAAACTGGTTGTCCTCCAGCTCAACAATGTGTGCCGTGTCCGCAATCCTTGCCCCTTTCGCAAATACCTGAAAGTTAGAGTTATATTGGCATTACACATATTCCAATACAACTTAATCAAATACCATATAACATGGCTAACCTAGTGTTAGATTGGCATTTATAACATCAAGCTACCATTACGCATACATCAAACATCAATAATCTATCACAACATATAAATTAGACATCATCAACGAAAACATAAAACACATGTGAACATCACAACAATCCCAAAATATAATATACATATATATATATATATATATATATATATATATATATATATATATATATCATTCAAATGTTCCATCAAAATGTTTACAAAAAATATAGTACATATACAACATCCATAGGCCAGTGCACCACCTCGCCCCTATCGATACAAAATTGGCGTCACCACACCAAGTAGGCTTGCAGGCCTATATAAATACCAAAAAATACAAAAATACATATAAAGACACTCATGGTGCCTCTAGAGCACAACCACCCCACCCTCTCTCGGGAGGTAGTACCCCACCATCTATTGGTCCCTCAAGCTCTGGGGAAACCGCCCAGTCATCGCAGCACCTACTACTGCTGCTCTCTGGACCATAGTCCGCCTCACCAACTAAACATACACACACTGCTCCAGGACTCCCTCATCCTAGATCCATGACCACATGCCCTCGGGCACTCCCTGTAACATTTCCTCCAAGTGGCGGAGAATATCCTCAAACTCTCCCTCAGCCTCAACCGGAGGAGCCTACGATGGCCCTGCACCAGGGTCATCAAAGAGGCATCTCCTAGATACTCTCTCTTCATCAATGGGTCTCGCCTCAACATCCTCCCATCGTCACCTCTCTCCTACCCGCGTCTCTCCTCGCGGAGGTCTCAACGACCCCTGACAAGCTGGCGCTCTAAGCATCTCAACCTCGAGCCCATGAGGCCCCACATATGCACATACAACAAACCAATGATATAATTAGCATCCACCCATACATAAAAATATACATGCTATATTATCTGAAAAATCAAAATATCACATCATACCTCTATGGTCAAACACCTATCCAGGGGGTAACACCATCTTCGGATCATCCTAGAAGTCCACCCCAAAATACAGGTATCTCATTATGATCTGTGGCATCTGATGCCACACCTATGTAGCCTCGGCCGTAAAATAGTGGCCACCCTCCCCACCACAGTGACGAATCAAAATCATCGCCCACCACCTCAGTCGTGACTCTTGCACACCAGGTGCGCCCAACATCACTCTCAGGCGCAACATAGGCACCCTCTCCAGGAATCACGCACCAAGATAGACCCAAAAGTGAACTCCCCTGATTCTGTAGCTCGACACCTATCCATCTGCCCTAACATATTGGCATGCAGCATCAAGCCCCAGGAGAAATGCTCACCTGCCAGTGCCCTCTCCATAATCTTCAGCTGATCGCCATTGATCCGATAAGTCGCGAGGGACCCATATACTCTCACAACCATCACTGCCACACAATGATGAAAAAGGGCATCCATCACCCCAATACTCACCATAGAGCCTGACATGAAGTTCTCTCCTGTACAGTACCTCCGAGCTAAGGTAACCAATTGCCTGTCCCCCGGTATCATGGACTCTATTGGTAAAGAGGTTCCCAAAAAAGGGAGCCCCATCAAAAAATATACATCCTCCATCGCAGTGAAGGCTAGCTACTCACCCTACACCATAAAACAATGCAGATCCGGACTCCACATCTGAATCAAGAACTGCAAGAGGTACTTCTGGGCCCGTATCAGGGTGCACTCAAAGAACTTCGGCAACCCACAAGCTGCCAAAGTATCACGGACCACTGACTCCTCATTGGTCACTGCCTCCCACTACCTCAATCACCCGGAATCTCCCATTATCCTCTCAAATCGCTCATCCACTCAATAAGATAGCAGGTACAAATAAGGTAGCATTGTGGGCCCTACAGCTATATATAGTTCATTTTGCCAAAATTCCAGACTCAATTTCGAGAGCTCCGAATGTCCATTTTTTTATCCGTCTTCAGCCATGGGACCAAAATCCTTCCACCTACACAATCATATTCCCCGAGCCACTTTCCACTCTCAGCCCTTGGGGAGAATTTGTTTTTTATCATACTCACACTCAGGTATGCATGCTCACATTCACATCTTGTTGCATAACTGTTAAATGTTCTTTATCTTCAGATATTGTTCACGTCGGGTATTCAGTTTTCATGTGTGTAGGTACTTGGTCATCCTCCATCTGTGCTATCCTTTTAGGTATATCATCAATCCTGGCATGCAGTCATTCCCTCTTAATATCATTTGCATCTCCAATAACACCCTCTGACATTTACATGTAGGGTCCATATGTCCGGCTCTGCAGTACCGTCACCTCCACTGCATTTTGGTATTGTCACCCGGCAGCACTCTTCCCCACATGAGTTGTCCCATTCATAGTCCCCCTTGGAATTTCGACACTCATGTTGCTTTTACCCTTTAGAGATGGGAGTCTCATTAGCCTTACGTATTTTTCAAGAATCAACTAGATAATTCTTCTCCTCATTTTGCTAACTTACCCAATGGACTCCCAGGTTACCTCATCATGGTTCTATATTGACTGCACTTCCGTAGTATCATTCACCATTCACTTCATCCACCATCAGTTTTCCCCTCTGCATATTTTCCCCCATACATTTCCCTAATACAGAAACCCGCCTATGGGGCCCCAACCCTCCACTTATTTTTCCAAGCACCTTGCACCATCATCGGGCCAAGCCATCTTACACTGGGGCACCTGTTTTTGTATCTGCACAGTTGTCCCAACTTATTTTTTATTCTTTTTATATTTGTACAAACCCTTTTTTTCGCATTTTCATAGCTTTCTGTTGTCGCCTTTAGGGACCTTCCCTTTTTGGAAAAGCAACCCTTGTCACCCTTGGTTGGGGCATTTTTCACTTCCCAACATCAATGACACTATCCATAAAACCCCGAACATCTTATAGCCCATACACCTTTTTTATCTCTACGTTTTTCCATTGTGTCACGCCTTTGGCACAGCTCATCCTTTTCTAGTCATCCACCTGGTGCTAGATTCAGTTTTACGGTTGCTACCACTTTGCATATCTCCCCAACAAAGGGTAGTCTTGAGTTTTCACCGCATCTGGACTTCATTCATATACCTCATCAGTTCCTGATCTCATTCACTAGATTTCAGAAATCTCTTTGCTTCTTGGAGTCACGTCTCCCTTTCTGTCAACATCAACATGGTTTCCAAAAGGGCGACAGTATCTTGACTCTCATTACCTTTACAATGAAGAGCCTCGGATGACACATGGAAAACCACCATTGTTCTCTGTTGTCATTCACCCCCATAACATTCAACTTCAACACTATCTCATGTTACGGTGGGTCTTACTTTGAAACTATTGCAGATGTTTTATCTTAGCCGAAGACCTCTAAAATTTGATTGACTATCAATGTCTGCACATTATCCACACTTCTCACAGGTGTCCTTACCCGTTTTTAGAGTTTTTTCACCATCATAATTGTCCTCTGTTATTATCAAACCGCACCGGAGGGCGCTACAGTGATCTACATCCACAACACAGTCAATTACTGTATTACATCTTTTTGAGTTACATGATACGAGCATGGGGCATGCCTACCTTGTTTGTACACAGTTTTATTTTTTCTCCCACACCTTGGGAAAGGCTTGGGTCTTACAGGTTCCCCTCTCCTTCCAATGGATCTCTCTTGACACTCCCCACAACACTCTTTCTTACACAGGTACTCTCAATAGAAGGAACATTGATAAATTTTTCCTATACATATGCTCCTAACCTCATCCATCAGGGGGGATCTGTTATCACTGAAATTTCATCCACAAATGGTTATAGGAATCTAGCATCTTCAAACAGCTATTAGTACACCCATGGACCAAAAATGACCAAAAATTCATTTCCAAAAGGCCCAAAACTATACAATCAGCAATAAAATCGACATGCACTAAGACTACACAAGGAGTGCATGCACATGTGCCATTCAGAAATGCAGGAAAAAGTGCACATGCGCACGATGCGCGACTGTGAATGCAAAAAACCATGCATCCCTCAAAACAGAGCATTTATGATATTGGTCAGCCTCCCACCCACTTCTAGTTCAACTTCCAAGTCAATTTGACATCCAAATCTCGGCTGAATCTGGCTGGGTGGCTGGTCAAAGACCTAAGGGTGCCCTAAATGGCCCCTTGTTCACACTAAAAGATGGTTGAATAATGCCTCAAAGTTATGCTATAGAAAGAGGCCATGGATGCACTACATTTTCAAGGAATTCATTTGTATTTTTATGTTGATGATATTCTCTTGGAGGATCATCTTTCCTCATCAAGAGCATGCTAGCACCATTTCATTTATCCATTCATATCACCTCTAGATTGGATGTGCTTTGGATTCTCTTCACCATTTCATTTTAGTTCCTCACTTGTAAGAAGATCTCAATATTTGGGGGTCCAAGAGCCCTCCCTTGGAGAAAGAGGGGACCCAAAGTCTCCCTTTCTCTTTGTTTTATTTCCACTAATATAATCCTTTCCATTGGTGGCAATGAGTCTTGTTTGTTTCTTGTTATAATGTCTTTATGCACTATAGTTTAATTGCTTTTATCCTTCTTTGTTTATCTTTTATGCTTTACACTTCTAACTCTTTCCTCTACTGCTATCTTGCCTAGTTGACCCAGCTGGGCTTGTAAGCACCCCTATTTTGCTCATTTAGGTGACAAAAGAGGTGCAACAATGGGTCTCATCATTACAATTTAACTGCAAGAACTTGCTCAATTAACTATTCATTCATGTTATGTGTGTCATATCTTCCCCCTAGAGAAACATTCCTTGCAGAGACTCCTTGTAGAGATAAGAGTCTTGAAATCTATCAAGATCCTACCAATCAAATGATGCTTGGGACATAAGGGCTTGTCAAAGTTCATTTGCTAGCTTATAAGTCAGTTCATAATTTTCATGTGACATAGCACTATCATTCGATAGTCAAACTGTTAGATTTCATTGTCATGCATCATGTCTGAGGGCTTGAGCCACCACAAAGAAAACATACTAATAATATTTGTCTTATGAACAAGGACTACATAAGTCTTTTGTCTATTTGCAAGGACTATGTAACGAATCTCAATTCTAAGAAGATTCAAATAGGACCTAAGAACCTTATGTTCTTTCCTTAACCATGGGTGACTGTTATAACCCTAATTTGCACTAGACATGCTTACCTGGCATAAGGCCATCTCATATTCCTTCTTTTCCAAGCTAGTACTAAAAAACTCTTCTTAAAAACGCCCCATTTAAAGGCACATGCACCCTGCTCCACTACAACCTGCGTGTACACTCTACCTGACCCACTACAGCTTACGTGTACCTACAAAAGAACGAAAAATGGAAAGTTGTCAATGGAACACACAGTTTTGGGTAAGTTAACTAAACCTTTCGACCATTCATGGTCAGTCACTTGACCAAATACCTAGCTCCTTCTATCCTATAAAATAAGGGGTGGGGTTCCCATTTGAAAAAAGAAAAAATATAGTAAAGAAATTCTACCCGAATTAGCATTCCCCTTGTGTTACAGGATAAATCGGTATATGTGGACACTAACAGATCTCCCTAGATCCACCTAGATATAGAATAAAATAGGACATGACATAATTCTTTCCCTAAGTTGTAATCATCGAATATACTACCAAAACGGAATGAGTGACATACCTTTATATCTCTTCCTTAGGTCTTTCTTGTTCCTACTTTGCTCCAGTATTCTTGTGAGATCAGGTCCAAGACAACACAAACCAACTGAAGTGAATATAGTAAAGTATATTCAATGACAACCTATGCATATGATCAAGGAGTTATGTGATAAAATAAGAGTGATTTTATGGGAAAGGGGCATGCCACCAAAATAAGAGTGACCAAAATAATGTGTAACAAAATGCCCCCCAAACTACGAGGCTAGAACTCATGACAGCCGAAATACTTTGTAAAATGTGTGTTTCAGAAACAAGGATCACACCTAATCGGAAACCTGCAAACAATCAAGCATCTACAGAATATAATACCAGTTCTGAGGTAGGCATTCCCATGTTCAGACCACAATCATAAATGTAGACCATGGCCACCAATCATACATTGTGGATCCATGTCACCAAAATACCACATAGCCACTAGGAATACATTGTTGTTCTATATGTTTAGAAGATGCATATTAGGACATAGCCATGTGACATACAAAGTGGATCTATGTGTCAATACAAATCATAAATACTCCAGCACAGCCTGGACCAAAAAGATAAGACCCAGGGTCTTCAATCCCGTCATCTGAAAAGTACGAATCTAGCCATGTGATTACATGTGTCGAAGTCGAACATGGTAGAAACCACTCGATTACCAGTCAGTGATGAAAACTGTTAACAAGTGCAAGGGAAATCACCATTGATGTCAATGACTCCCAAGGTACCTAAGTACAATCCAAACGAATGTGAATAAATGATTTGAATTCGAACATTCGAAGGAATCTCTCGATCAGGGACCATTGATGTGAATCCACTGTCGAAAGTGAAGAGACCTGCCATTAAGGCATCTAGGTTCTAAGGTACTAAATGATTTCTAAGTCTTATTCCTGGATAATGAGTTGGAGTCGACGGAAAAAGACTCGTCACAGGAGGGCCTTGATGTATCCCCCATCAATGACACGAAATAAGTAACAAATTTTGAGGGTAAGTCAAAGTACGAATATGATTTGAAACGGACACAAGGAAGGCCAACATGCTAAGAATGGACAACTGCAGAAGGCCGACTCAATGGAGGGCTTGTTTGGACTTCTCTTGAACATATGAATGACACGACAATGGTCTTGGCAGCATTGACTCAAAGAAGACCCAAGATATGACCTTGTAGTAAGTCAGACGAGAGAAAAATGGATTTCTCAACCTGGATTCAAATGACGAACGAGGAGTGTCATGTTCAAGAGCGACGCTTACTACCACCAATATAAATACGAAGGTATATCCCTTTCCCAAAATTTCCCCCACCATTTCTGGCGAGTACCTCTGTATTTTTACACAAGCTTGAGGAGGATAACATATTCTTATTGATGTAAGCTCATCCTTCAGATGATTCCCTCGGAGTACATTTAACAAACCCCAAGAAGGAGTGGTTTGGTCCCATAAAGGGTCTTTCAATGTTTGTTTAACGAGTCTAAAGATAGAAAACTCGGGCTTTTTCATGTTTTGAGAGTTTGAAAAGCATTTAAAGAGAACTCTCTCAGTTCCTTTTGCATAAATTTGTTCGACGAGACCGAAAAAGTGATAAACTATCGCTCATCGAACGTTTTCTTCAAATACTTTTATGAGCATGAAAAGAAGATCGCTCGGCAATCTTTTCATTTTTATGGAGCGTGAAAAGAGCTTAAAGGATACTCCCTTATTTTCGTTGTTTTCATGTTACCATGACGAGTACAAAAAGACGACAAAAGTATACTCAGTTATGTTCTCATGTATTTTCGAGCGCGAGAACGAATGAAGACTGAGCTCGAGGTTTTTCCTACAAAACCCTAAAAAGATATTCATACATGTGATGAAAAAAGGAAAAATACTCATACACCGTCATTCAGGCTTCTAGGTCACCTACCTGCAAAAACCATACTCACAAGGTTATTAGGGTATTATCTTTTTTAAACAAAATAATAAAAATAATATATAAAAAATCAATAAGAAATAGTAAAAAAGTGAATAAATATGGGTGAAAAATCCATTTTTACCATTTCATTGTTACTTTTGCCAAAAACTTTGTCCAACGCACTTATTTTTCTCCAAATTTCTTTACTCGATTGCAGGAGGTATAAGAGGTCATTCGGAAAACAGTTTCAGCCAACAATGTAATCTCTTGATTCTTCAACCTTTTCATGGATTAAAATTGATTTTTATTGGTAATTTTAAATGTTTGAGTCCATTTTAGGGTCAGTGAATGCGCTCAGGCATTGTCGCAGGTGAGCCATTCGGGACCTACGAGAACCTAAGATTCTTGAAGGTGTGCTCCAGTGCACCTGCGAGAATCTCGCATTGTGTGCAAGCTTCACCTGCGAGGGCCAAAAAATGGATTTTTGTGCAAGTTTTTACTCAATAATAAATCATTCAAGAGGTTAAAAAGAGTTGCTAACTTCCTTCTCATGGCTCCATTGCAGGTATTGATCATCATGATGTTGGAATGGAGGGAAAGGGAACACAAGGAGGATGATGCCATTGCTGAAAACGATCCGCGTACAGTTGTTTCCCTTCGGGAATGTGGTCATTTAAAAAAATTTAGGATCCCGGGCATGAGAGCCCAACTTAGGTTGTTAGAGTACCTGGTCCACATGTGGGATGTGGATCAACAGTTATTTCATGTAGGGGTCCACACTCTGACACTAGAGATCGAGGATATCTATTTTCTGATAGGGTTGTCACGATGTGGATCCCATGCGACTCTGACCGGGGGTAGGGGTGGTGGACTTCATATGAGTGAGTATCTTCACCGACATTGTGTCCCTGATGCGGAGAGAAGCAAGGGTAAATTTTCTATTTGGGGGGTCCAATACTTGACCCTATGGACTATCTTGTTTACCATTGCACGCATGGTTGGGATCGCGGCTCCGCACATGGATCTCCAAAGCTATTTCCAATATGTAATAGAGTGCACAAAGCCTCGGGTTTTCAACTAGTCAGACGCGGTTCTCCGCAGTATGAAGAGGAAACTGAAAAAGTGTAGAAGGGGCGACCTGAATCAGTTCAAGTACGGGTAGATTTTGGTGTCTTTCTTCCTTGAGAGAGTCCCACTGCTGTGACTACAGGTAGATTGGGGTTTACCGGCCCCAGAGGATCCAAGGATGCTGAGGTGGTGTAACCTCATGGCTCGGCACGTTGCAAGGCCTATAATCAAATATAACGATTTGTTTTTTAACTTGTTGAGGCCCCAGATGCTGATGATTGATGACTATGCATATGTCGGTTTAGATTTCCAAGGAGATGTGGATTTGGTCCTGCCTGAGAACACTCAGTGGGGTGACTTAGGTGAGAAGTACACATTTTGTTTTCTTTAAATGTTTTTGCAAATTTTATTATATAAAATGTTTTTATGTCTATGCAAGGATTAATCAAAAATTTCTTTTGATGACATAAATGTGGTCGTATCGACCTCCAGGAACGTCTCCCATTCAAAGATGGGGAGAA
>JASDQU011100246.1:25174-41705 GCA_032191745.1 Picea mariana | reverse complement strand
TCATGTTCATCTTCTGGGCTAAACATTATGAGCAATTCTGCTGAATTCTCTTCTTCTTCTACTGGGGCAGATTCTGACGTCTGCTCCTTCTCCTCCTTTATGACATTCTTTTTTGGTTTTCTTTCTTCCATCGAACCTAAAATTTGTGTGTTGGCCTCTGCTGGGATAATTGGAAGGAATATACTGATTCTCCCAATTATCAGAATACTCTTCTGATCCTCCTATGTCAACACTCTTTGTTGATCTAAACTTGCTGTTGAGTTCTTGAGACTTTCAGACAGTCTCATTTCTTCTCCCTTACCCACCTATAAATTTAGGATTTTACTTAAGCCCTCCTCACAATCTATGAGATCTTTAGATGATATCCTTTCATTTCCCACACGACAATCTGAATTTTCATCACTGCTCTCCTGGAAGCTCATGAGATCCTCCATTGATATCATCTCATTGCCCACTTGGAAATTTGAAAATTTATCTCTACCCTCCTAGCAGTTTATGAGATATCTAACTAATCTCTTCTCCTCCTCATCACTGAGGTTCTCCCCAAATTCTGGTTCAAAGATGCACATTGTCTCCTTTGCTTCACTGAGGTCTTCAATTTCCCTTAGCCGCCTCCTCAACACTTGGTGTTGCCTCCTGGAAAACAACTTATGGACATGCCACTTCACTCTTTGCTTCATGGGCCATTCATACTTCTAGTGCACTTGTTCTTCTTGCCGCATGTTGTCCCTTGACCAAGTTTTGAGGGAACCTTGGTCAGGTTTGACCACCTTTTGGACTTCGACAGGCTGGTCGAAGATGGAGCGCCTAGGCGAAGCGGAGATCGCAGATTTGACTTATATTGCGGGCTATGTGGACCCAACAAGGGGGTTCCATAGGGTGTTTGTAATGGGTTATGGGATGTCAGCCCATGGGTTTACCCATGATTAGGCCTTTTTGTAAGGGATTGTAAAAGTGTAAATGTATGGTAGAAGTAGAGGCTAAGGAAAAAAGTCTTGGCAGCTAAGTGCAAGCGGTTATGAGTTGCTTTGTGCAAAAGAATGTGTATGTAAGGCTTTGTGCTTGCTAGAGGAGTTGGATCTGTGCCTTGAACTAGGTTTGGAAGGAGGATCTGGTGCTCAGTGCACAGATCTCCTATCCTATGTGAAGCTCTAATCTATGGCTTAGTGCACATGATCAACTAAATGTAATAGATTGAAGAATAATAAAGAAGATGAAGTAGTTGGTGGACGTAGCCCCACACTGGGGTGAACCACGTATATCTTGTGTATTTGGTTTTCTGTGTGCTGTGTTGCTTATATTATGAATATTCTCAGTGTTTTTATGTAGGGAAGATAGATCTATTGATGCTTAGTGATTTTCCTTTGTTATGGATGAATGAATGTTAGATCTAACCTAGTGCTATGTGATAAGTGGTTGAAGTGTTTAATATTTATTGTTACTGCGCCGACATATCTTTTGGTTTTATCCACGATGTTAATAAGACTAATAAACTAATGCATATCATCTTCTAAGTGTTTCTAGAGTACTCTGAGAAGTGTTATCATCACAGATCTATGTCCCAGCTTGGTTATAGACACTTGCGTCCTGTAACCCCCCTTGCTTCTACCTCGGGTGAGACTTCGCCTGCTTTGCAGGTGTTGCCGAAAGGGCCGACAGTTAGGGTTTTGTTGGTGCGCTGTTAAGTGTTGAACCCTGGGTCTGCCCCTATGCCAACAAATGGTTCAATTGCCGGGACTTGAAACTGTGATTGCTAGGAACTAAAATAAATAAAAGAGAAGATCTGTGCTGAGAAAGAAATATGACCTGAAGAAAAGAGGTAAGATATTAAAAGAGGTAAAGATTTGTACTTTGATAAGAGTAAGATAATTGAAAATTTTTGTTTCGAAACCATGAATTTAGGTATGTTTAATAGATTTTGTCCTATTCTGAAGGCGCATTTGGAAGAAAGAATTGATCTGAATAAATTTAATAGAAATGAAGAAAGATATTTTATTCATATGCATAGAAATAATTTTTGGACTAATAAGTGGATGTAGGAACCTAGAAAGAATTTTTGTAGATTGCAGGTCCATCATTGTGATCCTAGTGCGCAGTAAATAAGAGGTTGGGGAACATACAAGAGGAAAAGAGGATTGATATTGTACTATGACTGTAGAAGACCGAGATATCTTGCTAAGGAATGCCCTGGTACAGGTCCTGTTTGTCTTTGTTGTAAAATTGTTGGTCATGAAGTTGAGGATTGTCCAAGAATGATTACTAAAGTTGAACGAATGAACATGGGACAAGAAAATATCAAGAGACTAAGAACATGTTAAAGAATCATAAAGAGAAAGAATCAGAGAAAGCTCATACTATGTTATCACAGTTGAAAGAAACAATGAATGATCACAAAGATGTCAGTTTACCAGGGATCCTGAAAGTAAAACAGTGCATAAGTGCAAGAATAAGAGACTTCGACATAGACTGTGTCTTGGATGAAGAAACACAAGTAAATATTATGACAGAAGACACTTGGGAAACTTTGGGAAAGCCTACTATGGTACCTTCACTGGGAAAGATAGGCTTGTTTAAGGGAAATATGATAACCTTATGTGGAAGAGTTACTAATGTACCTGTTATTATTCATGGAACATCGACTGAAGAGGAATTTGAAGTCATTAAGTTTGTTGGGGACAACTCCCCTTTCCCACTTTTACTAGGTAAAACTTGGATTGAGGAAGATCAAATAAGAAGGAAAGAAGAGGAAGAAGCTACAAAAGAAAAAAAGCAATAACTGAGGGACTTCATCGCTAGAAAAAGAGATTGACTAATAGAAGAATGAGAAGATAATTCGAAGCAACAAAAGGCAAGAGAATTAGTTGTCAAGGTTGAAAGAATGAAAGAAGGTTTCAAGAACCTATCCATGCAAGAAAGAAGAATACCCATCCAAGAATTAATAAGAGAAGGGATATTAACTATGAACCCTTTGAGAGAACATCAATAGTGCGAAGTCACTACGCTAGGAGAAGATAAGAATAAGAATGGAAAGAAGAATCCATAAATAGTTAGAGAAACTTAGATCACAGAAAATAAGGCAAGTAAGCTCAATAAAAGGAAAGCCAAGTTGGAGAAGTTGCAGGAAGCTACAGAGAAAAAATGGAAGACTCCACAGATTGGAACCTCGCAGGAGGTAGGTTCGCAGGATTCGAAACTCGTCGGAATAACATGACCACGTAGAATGGGACTTCGCCCCGACGAAGCTATATGACCATTGGAGGCACCTCGACCACTAGAACGACGCTCTAGAACGGATAGAAAACACATTTATGGGCCGATGGACCGCTTTTGGTACATTGAGACTGCAACATAACAAACATATTCGCATTGATGGAAGCATTCTTGCCCGTTGGAAGAATCCGTTACGAGGCCCCGCTTATTTAACCCGTCGGACACTGCACCGGGACCACTTTTTTCCACCAAATATTGACTGAGCTAACAAGAGAATTGATTGTGTGTCGAGCTATGTTATTAGAAGCTAGACCTCGCCATATGTTTTTCTACCCCGCATGTTCGTTCGCCTACCCTGACCTGTTTGTTTAAAAATGAGAATGTTGGGAAAACCTAGTGCATTAGAGTATTTTGTCGAGGAGGTCCTCAAGAAGATAATGGCCGACAAATATTTATCTGAAGGTGTCCAGGCATCGTCGACAAGGGGACTGTAGGCTTCCCCCTCTACTGGATGTTGTTTTGGCCATGTTAACTCAGTGACTAAGCAACGAAGTAAGCATCGCGACAATATAGCTAATGCGAAGAAGATCCCATCGATCTTACCAGACTATATTCCACCTTTAGCTAGCATGGTTAACCATGACATCATTCCATGATATTATGAGTACACTCTGTTCACCGCGTACATTTTGTAGGGAATACACATAGTAGGGAGTCAGTTGGGACAAATCCCACTACTAAAGAACAATAAATTCAACCTAGGGGATAGGAAGAACTATGCTATGATCGCACCCCACTGATACTTGATGAAGACAACTGGGAAGAAGCCTCGCCTTATCTCCCAGCCATGGATTAAGGAGCTTGCGTAATCCACTGTGCTAAATGTGATGAAGATTCCCCATTTTGGCCGCCATCAGGAGTTTAATGCTTGCGTTAAACTCTTGTCATGCTATCATGGCAGATACCTGTGGCTCAACTGGAGGATTATTGTGGATCCAACATTGATCCACCTGATTACATGATTAAGCATGCAAGGACCTGACCCTCAGCAGTTTTATCCAGGGAAGGCCTCAAACTGTTCCCTGGCACAACACATCAAGGAAGCATATGATGAAGTTGAAAAAGGAAAGTGAGGCTACAAGGTAGCCTCTATACAAGATGGCACAGTCTGCCTCGCTTTCCAACTCATAGATGGAAAGATCGTAAGGAAGAACCACCCCACATAGGTTACCGGGTTTGTGGTGGACCTCATAGGAAAATGTGTGGAGGGAATGCAGATGAATTGGGAGAGTTACCTCGTCAATGAACTCGAGAAAGACTATCACGAAGCTCAGGATCATGGATGCGAATTCCACTTCAGCTGGTTGATCGTGTTGATCACATTTGTCGCATGGAAAATGCCTGAAGGATCCACCTTTACAGAGATCGAACCCTCGGGGTCGTTGGCCGCTAGGTTCTCTACCTTGTGGTACACCAATGAAATTTCAAAGCAATGGCAGTACAACGCTGTGTTCCATGCATATTATCAGCAACTGAAGGTTTCCATTGAAGCATTTCCGTGCATGACACTGCACACCTTGCACCAATATAGACCAATAGCAAAGTTCCACACAGATCTACACTTTATCTATATCACTACATGCAAAGATGAGAGCAAGGAAGAGTTGCAATCGTACTATAAGATAACAGATGAAGACATGGAGAAAATCACCAAAGAATGGCTGGAGGAGTTCCTTGTACTTGTTCCTAATGTTGAACTCTCTAAAACTGACACTATAGGAAGCCCCATGGTCACCCGGTTTGAGTATGTCGGATAGTCCAGTGGGACGAAGAAGAATAAAAAGAAGGAAGAAGTCCAGAAGATAGAGATTGATGAGGAAGACAATGCCTCTGAAGAAAATGGCTCTGGCTCACTAGGAGGAGGAGGAGACGAAGAAAATTGACAAGGAGAAGGGGATGAAGGAGAAAATCAAGGAGAAGGCGAAGCTACATCGTGAAAATATCCCCCTGCTGAAATAGTAACACTGCAGAAGAGGAAGGTTTCTTTGCAGAAACCTTCAGCAAGAAAGAAGACGTGCGCCAGTAAGTCCCAGTTAGAGGCCACGCTCACAGAGGATGACATCATTTTGGTCCGCGGAGCCATGGAGGATGATTTCGAGGACATATTGTAGAGATATGGAGCAAAGTAGGATGAACTATATGGCAGGATCGAAAAGGAATTAAACAAAGTACAACAAGCCATTCGTTCAGTCCGCGCAATAAATATTGCATCACAGATTGCAGAATTGGGGGATGAGCCAGCCTAATTGCAAAGACTTGCAGATGCGACAGAGGCTTGACTTCAAAAATCCCAAGAAGAGAAGGAGAAGGCTATAGAAGCCTTGAAACAAGAGAAAGAGGAAGTCTTAGAGAAATTATGAGTAGCACTGTATTGTGTAACTACCTATGAAAATGAGAAAGAAGAGTTTTAGGCAATGATCCAGGAAGACAAAACGAAGCTACAGAGAGAAAAGGACCAGTTGCTCGCAGAACGGGCTATGGTCAAAGAAGAAGTGAATAAGGCATGTCGCTCTGTGCTAGGATTGGCACAAGAGGAAAAAGAGTCGGTCGAGCCTCAAGTAGTGAAGCTCGTTGAGACCATCCATCAGCTTTAAGAGAGGATAACAGAGTTGGAGGTACAACCAGTACTGAGCACTCTGCAGGAGTTACATGACCAGAGGGAGGAAGCCTCCAAGAACACAGTTGTAAGAATTAGATCCCTCACCTCAGAATGAAAAAAGCCAAGCGATACAAGCACACATACATATGAATGCCTTGCAGAAGATCCAGAGCTAAAGAAAATGGAAGCGTAGTTACAGGAGGTGCAACAACATGCATCCTCCATGTAGGCATAGATGAAGCTACTCACCACAGTCGAAAGAATGAAGAGATCTCAGGAACAATGTGAAACACAACAAAAGATCACTGCCCTCCAGGGAAAGGTAATGGAAGTCGCATAGAAGCTACAAACTGTGTAGGATGAAGCCTGCAAGGTGTTCGAAGAAATTGAGGGAGAAGGCTCTCAATTGGACCAAGTTGTTGCATCAGTAGAACAACGCCTGGAAGGGCCTGTTACAGAGCAGACGATCCAGAAGCTCATGGAGCAGGAGGCTCAGGTGAAGCAACAAGTCTAGGAAGCTCGATTTAATCTCGAGGCCTTTGAAGTAGCGTTTCCAAGACCTGAGTGACTTGGGACGAGTCACATGTGAGTGATGGGGGCCTATTGGCCCTCGACCAAGTTTTGAGGGAACCTTGGTCAGGTTTGACCACCTTTTGGACTTCGACAGGCTGGTCGAAGATGGAGCACCAAGGCGAAGTAGAGATCACAGATATGACTTATTTTGCAGGCTATGTGGACCTAACAAGGGGGTTCCATAGGAATTTTGTAATGGGTTATGGGATGTCAGTCCATGGGTTTACCCATGATTAGGCCTTTTTGTAAGGGATTTTAAAAGTATAAATGTATGGTAGAGGTAGAGGCTAAGGAAAAAAGTCTTGGCAGCTAGGTGCAAGCGGTTCTGAGTTGCTTTGTGCAACATAATGTGTATGTAAGGCTCTGTGCTTGCTATAGGAGTTGGCTCTATGCCTTGACCTAGGTTTGGAAGGAGCATCTGGTGCTCAGTGTGCAGATCTCCTGTCCTATGCGAAGCTCGGCTCTATGGCTTAGTGCACAAGAGAAATTGAATGTAATAGATTAAAGAATACTAAAGAAGATGAAGCAGCTGGTGGAGGTAGCCCCACATTGGGGTGGACCATGTATATCTTGTGTCTTTGGTTTGCTTTGTGCTATGTTGCTTATATTGTGAATCTACTCAGTGATTTTATGTAGGGAAGATAGATCTTTTGATGCTTAGTTCTTTACCTTTGTTAAGGATGAATGAATGTTAGATCTAACCCAGTGCTATTTGCTAAGTGGTTGAAGTGTTTAATATTTATTATTACTGTGCCGATCTATATTTTGGTTTTCTCCGTGATGTTAATAAATCTAATAAACTAATTCATATCATCTTCTAAGTGTTTCTAGAGTACTCTGAGATGTGTTATCATCAGAGATTTGTGTCCCAGCTTGGTTACAGACACCTGCGTCTTGTAACCCCCCTTGCTTCTGCCTCAGGTGAGACTTCTCCTATTTTGCAGGTGTTGCCGAAAGGGCTGATAGTTAGGGTTTTGTTGGTGCATTGTTAAGCATTGAACCCTAGGTCTACCCCTATGCCAACACCACATCTTCAACATCAACCTCTCCATTTCTTATTTTATCTCCTCGATCTCTTTACCCATATCTGCTTTTTTTTTCTACTGGCAGCCTTGCCTTGACCACACCTATGGCCTTCAGTAGCCATTTTCACCTTCTTCCTCTAAGAATGTAGGTGGTTCTTCTGGCTCAGCCCACCTGGATGTCTGCTGTCTACTCTGCAACTGAGAGCACCACTAGATTTCTCCTGTATCCCACCTAGTTGTCTACTGACTGTTGCACACTTGAAAACAATATTTTACAGAGCATCAACACTCTGTCTCCTCCTTCACTTGTTGTCTATAATGAATTTTATCTCTAATACCACTTGAGGGTATTGGACTATCTCTTTTGTCTCCTCTCTCATTTTCATGCTGTCTGCAAGCAAAATCAAGCTCTGATACGACTTGATGGTATCAGACATAACCATTTCCTAGGATCTGATACCACTTGATGGTATCAGACATAACCTTTTCTTAGGCTTTTATACCACTTGATGAATCCCCCCTTCTCTCCTCGGGGTTGCTCGACCTCTCAGTCTAGGATCGTTCAAATCAAGGAATCAAATCAACTCTTCTTGGCCCTGAAACCTCGTCCACATGCCTCTATTTCTTTCCCCTTGCTTGAAACAGTGAACGAGGACCTCTGAACACCCACAGAGTCTTCCAAGAGACCTCAGGTCAAACTATGGGCAAACTCTATTGATACCCGACAATTTTCAGCCTTTTCCTAGCTTCCCATACCTCCAATTTCAGATCTCAGTCCTTAGCTCCTTTTTCCTCCGATGACAACTACATGTGACCACGGGCTATGAACAGAAGCCTACTCGAAGGGAACTTTGGAGCTTCGGGCTCTGAGCGTTTTCACTTCACCTGTCTCCAATTCTGCTGAACTCTGAATTTGCAAAGTTCAACTGTTGTGAGAGGGATCAATGGTCCCTGCTCCTTGCACAGATCAATGACCCACAACAATTTCGGGCTACGACACTTCGTCGAATTTTGAAACACTTCTCCTCAAGTCATCTGGAGTGTCAAGTCTCTGAACCATGTGATATTACACCACACATCTATAGAACATCAACAATTCTGGTTTACTTCGGGACTCCACGCTTCGACAGTTCCTAAGTCTCCACACACGCAAACCTCCAAAGTGAAATCCTTCTGGAGTGTCAGATATTTTGACGTGCATCTTCTACTATCGATAACTCAGATCTATTTCGGCTTCAGCCAATTTTCAACCTAACTCTCCTCACTATGAATCATCCAAAGTGTCAAACCTTCGAAGTCTTTGATATGGCGACACGCATCCTGCTTCGACTAACGGTCACGATGAACTCCGCGCTTCAGCCTTCGAGAGTTTTCAACCCACACAACACCACTTTTCCCCGAAGTGTCTATCCTCTGAAACGAAGGATCGAATGACACCTGTCCCTTGCTGATAGATAGCTTGGCTGGACCCCATCGCTCCGGCCTTTGTCCTTCGGGAGTTCTTGCTCCACCCAGCTCGCTTTCCTCCAGGAGTGAATTTTCTCTGAAGTGGAAGATCTTCTGCCACGCATCCCTTCCCAATGGACGAATGGGATGAATTCATGACTCCGGCTTTCGAGAATCCTTGCGCACTTCACACTCCAATTTCTCTGAAGTGCTCCTGCTCTGGAGTGCAAGATCTGGCGACACATGTCCCTTTGGCTTGGAAAAATCATATCTGCTTCTACTCTCGGCTCTTCGAAATTTTCCCCAAAACTTCTCTCTGGTTTCCCTGGAGTGTTATACCTCTGGACCTTGAGATTTGCTGATACGTGCTCTCCTGTGCCAACGGTCATGATCTACTCCGCTTTTTGGAAGTTTAGGAGTTTTGCAAACTCCACACTCTGAATCTTAAGGAGTGCTGCTGCTCTGAATTCCACAATCTGCTAACACGTGTCCTTGGCAACGGATGACTCACATATCCTTCGGATCCCTGTGACTTCGGGATTTCTTCCACCTTCTACACCCCCTTTCTTCTAGAGTTCTTCCTTTGAGACTCCATGATCTAATGCCATGTGCCTCCTGGAAATAGACGACCAAGATCTGCTCCGCTACTTCAGGCTTCGAGAGTTTTACACACTCCTCAATTGAAAGCTCCCGGAGTGCAATTCCCTTGGAGTCTCATATCTCGCTCCATGTGTCCCTTCCCAGAACCAACGGCTAGGATGAGCTCCAAGATTTGGAGCTTTGGTGATTTCACACTTTTCTTGTCTAAGAACTCCCAGAGCACTTCCACTCTAGAGTCTCAGATCTATCGCCACCTGTCCTCCTTGATGATGAATGGTCCCGATCCACTTCAGGACTTCGGGACTTCGACGAGTCTGCTCTCCTATGCACGTAAAGAGATTTAAAGTTCATGCAATTACCTAGATCTGACGGATGTCGATCCTTCATGCTCAGATACAATGGATGGGATCTGCTCTCCTCCTTCTGTCTGGACATAGGATTCAACGATCAAGATCAACTCTTCATAGATGATCTGACGATAGCTATGGATCCTCCCTCCCAATCCCTCTTCTTCGCTTCGAACTGGGAAGAATTTAAAATGTTCAAAGGCTACGGCCTTTGAATCTTCTCATGTGAACCTAACTGTTGGGTCTCAACTTGCGCTTCTAAAAATTCTATCTCTCCTTGAGCTTTCGACAACGTAATTTGACCTCGGCCCGGATGCACAGTTATGCCTTCACTATGCAAACTTGAACTATTCCTCCTGAGCTTTCGAACTTGCTCAATCTCCTAAGGGTCTCGCCCTCAGCTTCCTTCAAAGGAATTTCTAGTGCCCTCCTGGCACACTTCGTTCTCTTCCTCTTGAGCTTCTAAACTTGGAGTAGGTTCATACCTCTGCGCACTTCTTTCGCTCGACTGAGCCTTTAGACGACGTCTTTCAACACTTTGTCTGAGTGTTGGCCTAGTGCACTCCTTGCACAGGTATTCCTCCTGAATCTTGATCTCTTTCAGGTTAGCCAAGACACTCCTTGAATTCACTCAATGCACACTTGTAGAGCTCTTCCCCAGAGTGTTCATTAACTCTGGTTCTCCTCGATTTCCTTTAACACTTCAGAACGTGTTGGTTCTGTGCACTCTTTGCACCTGCTCAAAGTACTCCTTGCTGAACCTTTCCTTTAGAGTGTTCAACAACTCCGAAGTACTTCTCCTTCCACAGATTTCTAGAGTATTCAGTAAGTCCGGGGTGTCCTCCATGACACTCTCTTCTCTGACCTCGAAACAAATTTCCCTCGTTCACACCCTGCACCCACTAAATGCCCACCTGGCATAGATCTACATAGTATTCAACAACTCTGTCTTTTGTGCCTTCTCTGCACAATTTCTCCTCCAAGGTGTTCATTAACCTTGAGGCTCCTCTATGAGTCTATAAATATCCCGTTGTGCCTTCCTGGCACGTTCTCCTTTGAACTCGATTTGAAATTCATATGCGCACTCCTTGCACTGGGTCATAGAGTTTTCAATACTCTGTCGTGCACTCCTTGCACTTAGCCTAAAGAACCCAGAACAACCTAACAAAATCATAGACAAATAGTGAAATCTATCTTATCCCCGCAGATGAATCCTACCTCATACATCTACAACATGTATTCACAAACACACAGATGACATTCATAAACATACACAAAACACACACAAAATCTTATGCAGGAAAAACTTCTCTTCTTTGTATTAATATGAATGTCAATTACAATATGTGTGAGATCGGACTGCCACAGGGTCTCGACTCTCTCCTCTCCTCTCTTTGGCTTACAATTATTTTCTATCAACTTTTCAACAGCCTCTGTTGGGCATAGGCTACAATGATTTATATGAGAGGGTCTCATCGATCTTTCCCTCCAACTACACTTAGTGGTGTCTAATCACCATCAAAACACCTATCTACTTAGACTTATTACAATAAATTAAAATCTAGTCCAAATCAGATCTAGATCATCCTACAACTAGCCATTAAAGGTGACTTCAACTACATCCTATACAAAGGCATCAACTCGGCTCTATCAGCCTCACAACATTTAATAGCAATTTATTACATTGAATTTTTAAATTCAAGGCAAAATGAGAGGGCTTGTTGGCCCTTGACCAAGTTTTGGGAACACTTGGTCATATTTGACCGTTTTTGGGACTTCGATAGCCTATCGAAGATGGAGCGCCAGATGAAGCGGAGATTGCAGAATATCGGCCCACTTTTGGGTCCCTTTTTGGGTTTTTGGAAATATGTAATGGGAAAGGGATGTCGGCCCGTGGGTTTACCCACGCTTAGGCCCATTTTGAATGTATAAATAGACATCTAGGCATCTAGTAGAGTATTGTATCTATGCGATATAGGCTACGTTCCAAGTACGATCTGTGTGATCGAGGTGTTATGCATTCTGTAGGCTTGCAGAGCTTAGTGCAAGTCCCTGTGTGGAGATATAGAAGGATTTATGTTGTAAGGCAAGGGAGAAGGATCTAGCAAGCTGCGCAGATCTTCTGCCTTGTGCGTAGTAGGGTTTGGTGGCTCTGTGCTTGTAATCTATTGAAGACGATAATAAAGAAGAAGAGTTGGTGGACGTAGCCCCAGGGTGGGGGTGAACCACGTAAATCTGTGTGTTATGCTTTGTGCCTTGACTTGATGTGATTATCTATGCTTTTGCTAAGTGCTGTGATATATTTAGATAGATTTATTTATGCTTTGTGCTTATTAGATGTGTATGAATAGTAGATTTGATATGTATGAAGATGCTTAGTGCTGATCTACTGGATCTGATGTGTTTTACTATTGCTAAGTACTAAGATACCTTAGATATAAGTGAACGTTGCGATGCTCTATGCAATCTGCGAAGTATAATTGACGAATGATCGATGCTAAGTGCTCTGTAAGTGATATAATCACAGATCTATGTCCCAGCTAAGGTTGTAGACACCTGAGTCTTATGAACACCCCTACCTCTACCTCTGTTGAGACTTCACCTACTTCGCAGGTGTTGCCGAAAGGGTTTGTATTTAGGGTTTTGTTGGTGTGTTGTTGTAGCATTGAACCCCGGGTCTGCCCTTGTGTGCCAACAAATGGTTCTATTGCCGAGACTGAAACTGTGATTGCTTGGAACTAAGGGAGAAGAAGCGTTGTGCAAAGATTTGTCCTGAAACTGTGAAATCTCTGTGCATGGATCTGTGCCCTAGTGCGTAGTATTCCACTTGATATGAAAAGCTCTATGCTAAGGAAAGAAGGCCATATCTGAAGAAAATAAGTACGATCTAAACACTTTGTTCTCTAATAAAAGTAAAAGTGGAAGTTTCTGAAGAAAAGAGGTTGGATCTGAAGAAAATGAATGAGATTTGAACGCTTTGTGCTCTGAGAAAGGTAAAAGTGGGAATTCTTGACTAAAAGAGGTAAGATCTATAAGCTCTGTGCTCTAATAAAGAAAAAACTGGTTAAAAGTTTTATATCTTGAGGATTTGTGCTCTGTAGAAGTAAGATAAGTGAAATTTTTTGTTTCTAAGGTATGGATCTAGGTATGTTTAATAGATTTTATCCTAGCTTGAAAACTCGAGCACTGATAGATGAAAGAAGGTTTGATATGAGTATATCTCATAAGAATAGTGATAGATATGTTATACCTATGCATAGAAGGAATGTTTGGACTAACAAATGGATGCATGATCCTAGAAAGAATTTTTTGCAGGTTAGCTACCACGATTCTAGTGCACAGTACAGAAGAGGCTGGGGATCATTTAAAAGAAAGAGAGGATTAACCCTATGCCATCTAGCTAAGGAATGCCCTGGTGGAAGATCTAGTTTTCTTTGTTGCAAAGCTATAGACCATGAGGTATTGAATTGCCCTAGAATGATTGCTAGGCTGGAAGAACTGAATCTGAATAAATAAAACCCTAAGGCAGATCCAGAAGAGGTAGAAACTCAACAAGAATCAGAGAAGGTATTGATACAAATGAAAGAGACCCTGAATGACCACCGATAGGTTAGACTATCATAGATTTTCAAAGAAAAAGAATGCATTAAAGCAAGAATAGGAGACTTCGACATTGACTATGTCCTTGATGAAGAAACACAAGTGAACATTATGCCAGAAATAACTTGGGAAGCTATAGGGAAGCCTGCTATGATCCCTTCATTAGGAGGAATATGACTATTCAGAGGAAAACAGATGATGTTATGTGGAAAGCTCGCTCAGATACCTATGACAGTCAATGGAACTTCGACAAAGGAATACTTTGAGATTATTAAATTCTTTGAAGACCGCTCCCTGTTTACCATGTTACTAGGAAAATCTTGGATTGATAGAGATCAAGCTAGAAAGAAGGAAGAAGAAGAAGTCTTAGAAAATAAAAGACAAGAGTTAAAATATTTCATGACCAGAAAGATTTCACAGTTTATTGAAGAACGAGAGAACAGATTGAATCTACCTGAAACTAGAAGCCCAGATGTCGAAGCTACTGGAGCCTCGAAAGACATACCGAAGGATGAAATTTCTACCCCAGATAAATAAGAGGTGATACACCTGAATCCTAGGAAAGAACCTCAACAGTGCGAAGTGACTATGTCCAAGGAAAATAAGAGTCAGAATGGGAAAAGAACCACCGAGATGAAGCTCACAGGGAAAAAGTCTAGGAAGCTAAGTAAGTAGAAGGCTAAGATTGAAAAGTTACAGCAGGTTCCAGAGGGTACCTTACAGAAAGAACTCTATGGAATTGGAGCTTCGCTGGGATATCAAAGTAGCGACATAGGGCACTTCGCCATGGTGAAGCAATATAGTCTTTGGAGGCCGATATATCCATTTGACTGTCGCTCCAAACAGATCGAAAAACATTGATGGCTCACCACCAGACCATTGGACAGTGCCATAATGGACAGAACACGAATTAAGGAGGCTCATACCCATTGCAAAGTAAATCATTACCAAGATTGCCTATTTATCTCGTCGTGCCATGCACGAAGAACACTTTTTCCAACTGAGAATTTGAAGCCTGCAGACTAGCAAGTGTATACAGTGATCATCGTGGCCTTGTTGTTCATTCCTGTGCAGTGTCTAAAATCATTGTGACCCCAATATTATTAACCCCGAGTGTGTATGTTCGCAGAGCTTAACGCACTTGGAGAATCTGCGAAGGAAGTACTCACTGATCTTAGGACCAAGAAAGTCACATCGGAAAGAAGGATGTCTGTAGGTGTGCAAGAATCATTGACATGAGGATTCCAAGAATCTCCATCGATTACTCGTGGAGAAGGAACTTCCAGAATCGCAACAGAGACGAGAACGAAGCATAGAGACGATATCACGAATACCAAGCTGATTTTGAGCATTCTACCTGCCTACCTACCCTCTCTAAGTAGCGCCATCAACCGAGACAGTGTACCCAGAGATTTTTACTATGCTTTAATCACGACGTACCTCCCAAAAGGGATACACGCAGTTCACACCGACCAGGATAAGCTCGCAGCCTTGAAGTTTAGTGACTTCAACATTGGAGACCAGAAAGCTTACAGCATGCTTGCACCGCATAAGTACTTGACTAGGACCAAAGGAAAGAATTCAAAGATTATCCTGCAGCCATGGACCCAGAACCTTGTGCAATCCACACTGCTTAATGCGATGAAGATCCCACTCTTCGGCCGACACCAAGAAGTAAACACATGCATGAAATTGTTTTTATCCTACTACCACAGAGGTTACTTATGGTTGAACCGTCACATCACTATGGATCCGACCTTGATCAATCAGATCACAGGGCTGAGCATGCAGGGCCCTAACCCACAGGATTTTTACCCTCGAAAGACCTCAGACCGAGCATGAGCGCAGAGAATCAAAGAGACGTATGGAGAAGTAGAGAAGGGAACATGAGGTTACAAGGTAACCTCTATCCAAAACGACGCAGTGCGCTTCGCATGTCAGATGATCGCAGGTAAGCTAGTTTGCAAGAACTGGCCCACCCAAGTAACTAGATTCATTGTTGACCTAGCCGGGAAGTGAGATGAAGGACTTCAGATGAATTGGGCACAGTACCTTGTAAACTAGTTAGAGATTGATTTCCGGGAAGCACAAGACCACGAGCATGAGTTCCACTTTAGCTTTCTTCTCATACTGATTGCATTAATTGCATGGGAGATGCCGAAAGGTGTGACCTTCCCAGACATAGAGCCCTTTGAACCTTTGGCTGCAAAGTTCAACACCTTGTGGTACTCTAATGATATGAACAAGCAGTGGAAATCCAATGTTGTCTTCCATACTTACTACAACTAGTTAAAACAAGCCATCCAGTCTGAGCCTCAGATGACCCTGAATACCCTCCATAGGTTTCGGCCCTTAATGAAGTTCAACGCGGAACACCACTTCATTTATATAACAGGATGCGCTGATGAGCACAAGAAATAATTGCAGTCATATTACAAGTTGACTGAGGAAGACATCAAAGAAATCACTAAGGAATGGTCGACAGACCTCCTTATTCCAGTCAACCCTATGGATTTTTCCGATGTAGACAGCCCAGAAGCTGCACAGGATACACCGAGACCTAGCAATATGAAGAATCCTGAAGAGGTTCACGATGTCGAAAATTCATCTGTAAGGATTGCCTCTATCACACCAGATGAAGGGGATGATGGAGAAGAGATAGAAGGCGCAGAAATTGAACAACAGAGAGGCGAAGTACCACTGCCTAGGGACAAAGAGGACTCATCAAAGAAAAGGAAGGTTTCACCTCTAAAATCTTCCTCCCGGAAGAAACCTAGAACCCTTGTAACCAAGATGCGGACTATGATCACATTGGATGATTTTAATTTAATCATTGCAACTATGAATGATGCTTCACAGGAGGTATTAGAGAAGCAGGAGGTGAAGTAGGAGAATATGTATAAAAATATCGATATTGAACTCCAAGGAGTGCAACATGCAATCTAGTCTAGACGCACAATCTCCACTGCACCTCTAACAACAGGAACAGTACAACTAGCAGATGAGCCAGCCCAATTGCACCGGATCACTGATAAAGTTGAAGCTCGCCTTTGACAAGCTCATGAAGAAAC